>JAYJMB010085761.1:0-21032 GCA_036873735.1 Pouteria campechiana | reverse complement strand
GGATCGACCCTTGCATAAGCACACTAGACTATACATCGACCGTGCACTTGCGAGGTATTAAATTTGAGCCATCAAGAGGTGTTATTCATTTAAGCTCTGTTCTTGTTTTTCTCTCAGCTTTCTTAACCTTCTTTGCTGACACTTCACTATATTTATATTACTTCAGAAACTTCTGCCTGTTGGAGGTAGTTGGCTTTCTATTAATGTTGAAGATTGTTCTAATTTCTCCCGTTGAAAAGTTATCTTCTTAAGAAATTCACTAGTAGCTAAAAAGCCTGCAGTTTCATTTTTTAAGAAGGTGTCTTTCCGATTTTAGTAAATGCCAGATGAAGACTTTTTTGGTTGATTGACTCATTTGTTATTATGGAAAGACTCCCATTAAGCTTGAAGGAACGCAGCCTCATAAATTTGCAACCTTTATCAAAATGTAGACTGCTTTCCTTTGATTTTTTTTCCATCATCAGCTAATCTTGAATTGTTGACTCTGCTTTATAAAATTTGCTTCAAATGAGATTTGGACTGGAGAGTGTAGTCAGTGATGTCTGGCATAGATAGCTTCTACTCTTCGTGATATGTTATCATTCATCTGAGGACTTTTTCTTTTGTATTTATCTTTTGTAAGTAATAGAAAAAGTGACTCTGAGTAAATCCATATGAGAGACCACTTCATCATTGTTAGAGACCATTGTAGTAGTTTACTTTATCTTCTAGTTTATCTGTTATAAGTAACAGATGAATTGTGGAAGCGCAGATGAATTTTCTCTTCTCTATTGTTCATCAGATGATGTTATCCTGACAGAGAAAGTTTCCTTCATCAGGTGAGGTGGCTTTGTTTGTTACTTTGTTTTTTGTAAGTGGCACACAATCTTTGTGGTGTGGACAAAGCTTCTTCATATCAAACAAAGTATCCTTCACCAGATGAAGTATCCTTCACCAGATAAAGTCTTCTTTTCATCAACCGAAGTGCCTTTGTCTGTTGTAAGTAGCAAATAATTCTTCTTGATAGACAAGACTTCTTCACTGATAGACAAAATGTATTTTGTTTGTTATTTGTTTGTTGAGAATAGCAGAAGAAGTTGCAGCCCATAGACAAAGTCTTTTAAATGGTTTATTTGTTCATTTGTCTATCGTAAGTGATAGATGAAGTTGTGGCAAGCAGATGAATCCTCCTTTCAGTTTTTCATATGATTGGTTATCTATTGGAAGTGACAAATGACTCATTGAGGCATAGACAACTTGCTTCTTCAGTGGTTGTCTGATGGTTTGATTGTTATTAGTGACAGATAACCTTTTGTAGATGAAAAAGGCAAATAAGGTTTTCTTTTGTAGCTACTGTGTCACTTCTTCTTTATCTTCTATATTTTTTGCAAAGATTTCAAACAGATTCCTTGGCCTTTTTAGTTTTTAGATGAGTTTTATGTGATAGATAAATGCTTGAGTAATTTTGACTCTATCTTGGCTTCCACATTTGTTTGATTTCAGCTCCATTTCATTTCTGCTTTTGCAAACTAAATTCATCTTTGTGTTGCAGGCAAGTGTTGGTTATAAGCAGTTTTTCTGACTTGTTTGTGGAATGATTTATCTGAATCTTTTTGAGGCAATTGCTATCTAACACTAACTTTATTTGTAGACAATTTGCTTGATCACTCATAGATGCTTGAGCTCCATGACTACAGATTTCCTTGATGGCTTCTTTTCAAAGTTTCAATGTCATTATTTCTTATCATACTTGTCTTCTTTCGGTCAGTGGATTGTGCTTACTGATGCATTCACTATGTATGCTATCCACTATATTCAAATTGCTTCCCTATATGTAAGACCTATTTTTGCAATGCTTGGGAACACGATTGTTAGTAACACACATGTTCACTCATATTTTATTGCTCAACATCAAAACTTGGCTGTTTGCCATATGCACTATTTAGTTTAACATTTTCCCCCTTTTTAATAATGACAAGACATTTGAGTGAAATACCTTTTAGAGAGAGTAAAGCTATGTGTACAAGAATTTTATTAATGGATAACTGTATATGGCTCCCCATAACTTGGTACTCAATTTTCTTATTTAATTATCTTGTTTGTAGATTTTGGCTCATCCTTGAGTAGATACCATCATTAAATTTTACTCTTGTATGGTCCTATTTTCATTCATGTTTTCACTAATTGCATATATTTCTCCCCATTTTTGTCATAATCAAAAAGATAAATTCTAGAAGGGAAATGGAGATTTAACAATGTAAGTGATAATAACCAAAATTTTGTCTAAAAATAATTTCATTAATGTGAGATATATACCATGTACATCAGTGACCCCAAATCATAAGTGTCTAAAAGACTTCATTTCTGATGGAAGTTTTATATTGAGAGCCTTTGGGACACTAGGGACAATTTGAATTTACCTAAGGTAGTCAGGATCTATTAGTATTAGATGTAATCCTTGATCTTTTGCTTCCTTGTTGGCAGCTAGTTATATTTCAAAAATGGCTACAGTCAGCATAAGAGGATCTAGAGCTATCTCATGATGGTTAATGAGTTTAGTGCCTGCTCGATAATTATCATTCAATAGCTTTGGATATGGAGGAGGCTTTCCATGAAGAATTGCTGCAATGTTGGCATTTGTTCAATAGTTGAAGGTGGCAGGTGTCATGGAGATAGATGTAGATTCAGCTCCTCGAGTATTACTTGTTGAGCGCCTGGAGGCTGAAACTTTGATCCTTGTAGTGGGTGGTTGAAGGAAATGGTTCAACAATAGAGAGAACAAGTGTTGTGAAAGGAAATGGTTTAATAGGAGGAGGTGTTGTAGATGGAGATGATTTAGAAGAAGTGTGAATTGTAGAGGGAGAGGATTCAACATTTGGTGTTGTGGAAGGATCAACATTGGTGATTGTTGGGAGAATTCTTTTAGGACTTTATCAATGATTTTATCTTCATCTGGAAGAGGTTTAGGTTTGAAGCTTTGGATGGTCCTTTCATTATTATGATGCTGTCAAGATAATCTTGGTCTTCAAAATTTGGAAAAGGAAGATTAGATAAAATGAAGGTTTTATTTTGTGATTGAAGAGTGAAAGCAATTGTTTAGTTTATTAATTATATGTATTCAATTTCTTCAAGGGTCATTTTTAATTTTCTCTTCTTAGGGATTGAGGAATTTTGTTTTGAGAGTTTGGGATGCTGAAATTGATATGATTTAGATGAGGATGGCATGACTTCTGGTGGAGTAGTTTGACTGATGTTTGAAGGTGGTTGAGGAATGACTGGAGATGGATGGGAAGATTTTGGAATTTGAACAAGTTTGAATGAGGTGGATTGATTGATGTTTAGTGGAGGTGAAGAGGGATTTTCTTGAGATGTATGTTTCTTTGAAGTAAATTTTAAAGATTCAAAGATTTTACTTATTGGAATTGTTGACTCTGATATAGAAGATACAAAATTAGACCTAGGAGATTCTAGTGAAAGATCTATGTGATGAGTAGGAGATGGAGATTTATGAGATGTGTGATATGGTGAGAGTGGAACAAAAGAGAAGTGAGGTGAATTATGATGTGAGGTAGGAGAGGAGTGAAGTGACTGAGGGGATGGTGAGGTAGAATGAATATCTCTATACAAATGCTCCTTTTAGGTGCTCCATTGGTGCATGTAGCAACTTTGCACGTGTACATCAATTTCCCATTATAGTCCTTGCATAAAATAAAATTAGCATGCCATTAAATCTTCCAAACATGCATACATTAATTAAATAATTAATTTTCTTCAATTGAATAGAAATTATATAAATAAAATTATGATTATCTTGCCTTAAATAAATTATGGGTCATTATTCACCCACTTCATAATTAACCCTGAATGTTTACCTGAAATCAATAAATCACTTAAAATTTTTATATCATACACATATATTTATCTCAATATAATTTTTTAAAACTTATTTTTCATAAGTAATACACAATTTTCCAAATTTATCAATTTAATATTGTCCTTAATTTTTCACCAGGAGCAGTTTCAGTGTGTTAGGTATAACTTTCTCATATGAACTCTGAATAATATGATTCTTGATTTTTTGAAAAGATAATTATAAGGGATATAACTTTTATGTTAAATAATATTTCCAAATAATCCTCCATCTATGTCAAAAAGTTAAATAAAGTGACATTTTTGGTATTTTTGGTATTTTTCACCCATATGGAGTAGTTTTTGTACATTGATCATAACTTTTGCATCCGATATCCAACTTAGATGATTTTTAATTCATTAAAAATATAATTTAAATATATATAATTCTTATGTTGACCATATTTTCAAATTATTTCATTATCCATGTCAAAATTTTATCACAATTAACCTTTTTTCAAATATGACATTTTCTTAACATACTCTTATGATCCTTTGGTTATTCTTCATTTCACCTTTGTTTTTCTCATGCATTTTAAAATAATTTTCCATACTAAATATCATTAAATATATCACAAATTTTCTCAATAATTATATATTATTCATACAATCATCGCACACAATTAACATGACTTTACTAAATTTCCATACACATCATGTACAATAAAAATCATTTCCTTTTCAAATAAATTTCACCACAATCGTTCTACACTTACCTTATTTTAATGCCAAGGCATTACAACTAGATCCATGTGCATGAATTGTATGTTTAATGACTTAATTATTTTATAATTTTAATAATCATATGATTATGATTCCTAAGATCATTCATGAATGCTAAATTTCTAACTTTTAGAATATTTCAGAAGTACTTCAAAAACTCTAAAAGAGTTTCAGAAACTTTTTCCACACATAAATAATTTCTTTAAACACCCTCAGAAGTTTTGAAACACCACCTCAGAACCTCTGAAGCATGGGCTAAACTGCCTCAAAATCTTTGAACCATAAATTTATTTCTAAGGCCCTTCTGTGCATGCTAAAATGTCCTCAAAACTTCTGAGGTTATAAGCACAAAAGTTCTGAATATCCTTGTAATGCCATAAGAATCTTTGACCACATTTTAGAGACTTTGAATCCTACAAAAACCATAACTTTAGAAATACTAAATATTCATCTCTAATCTCTAATAGTTTGCCTCAGAATTGACAATTCAAATTCCCACATCATTTGAAGCTTCATTACTTCATTTCATCTGCCCTAACACCCCTCTCCTCCAAAGCCTTAAGCCAAAGATCTCCCAAAGAAAAATTCATCTACTACAAATGGCGAGAATAAAAAGGGTAAGCAAATAGGCAAAAATCTCATCTACAGACTATGAGCTAAGAAGAAGAGAGAGCTTAGCAAAAGAAACTCTAAGGAAGAAAAGGAGAACTAAAGATTACGTCTTAAAGCTAATCTTCAATAAAAAGAAATCTGATTACAATAGATACATTAAAATATTTGAAAATAGAAAAGTTATGAAAGGCAGATTCTTTGATTTTGAAGCATTTAGAGAAAATGGTTTGAACTTAGAAGTGACCAATTAGATTAAGTTCCAAAGCTGGGAAAGATTTATGAGCTATAAGGATAAATGTTACAATAGAATGGTTCGAGCCCTAGTTACAATTTTCAATTACAATACTGGAAAATCATGGATTGGAAAGTCAAAAATAAATTTATCTCCATAGAGTATAAGAGATGCATTTAGCATTCTTGAGATAGTATAACACGAGATTGAGTGGCCATCAGAGAGAACTAGGTTGTTTTCAGATCTAGTTAAAGTAGAAATCAAAGAGAAGATGAATTATTTGTACGTCAGCCATCCAAATATGGATCTTAAGCTTGCTCATATGTTGATCTTCAACAATATATATCCAAAATCAGGAGAAAAAGATTAAATTTTTAAAAGGAAAACCAAAATTATTTGGGCTATGAAGCACAAAAAGAGAGTAGATATTGCTTAGATCATAGCTAATGACCTGTACTTGGTCAAGACATCTACTAAATATTATCTTCCTTATGGGATAATCATGAGAAAAATTTTTAAGATAGTTAATGTTTATCTTTCCAAAGAAGATGGAGAAGAGTTCATGGAAAGAGAAATAATAAATAGAGATACATTGAAGAGAATAAGCTTCAAACCAACTCCACAAGGCTGGATATCTCAGAAGCCAAGAAAAGAAGAGCAGATAAAGAAAACTAGAATTGAAGAAGAAAGAAGAGGAAGGCAAGAAACTTTGGAAGAAGCTATAGACATAAGAGAAGAAGCCATAGGAATAAATGAAGAAGAGATAGAACAAGTAAATAGAGAAGAAAGTATAGTAAGAGTGCCATCTAGACTAACCCAAGCTCAACAACATTCATTCATACCCCAACCTAATCAACCCACCTACTCAATTCCACAGAACATTAATACCATTCTTTTAGCTCATCTACTACCCATTTTTACAAGGTTAACTAACCTTGAAACCCAAACCTCAAATCTCTACCTTAAGATAGACTCAATTTGGGAATCATTGCTTAACAAACTAGATGCATTGAGTGCTCAAGTTAAACCTGTTAAAACTTAACATTCACTATTCTACTCACTCCAATCATTTCCTTACCAACCAATTCACAAAACTCCTTCACCCATCCATTTCCTTGCACACTCACTATCTCCCACTTTACACTCATTCACTCCAACTCTAGAAGTTGTCTAGCCTAAGGCTGAACCCTCTATAGTTATTCTTCTAACCCCTCCTCAAACACAGCCTTCTTCAATTTTTTCAAAATTTCTACCATTAAACTATCACCAATTCTTCTAGAAAATTATCTTTCAAATACTTGTAGAACTCTCATTAGGTATCAAAGACCCTTCTCTAGGATAGATTTCTTTCTTGTAGGACTAAGAGAATATCTAGATTGGTTTGACTCTTAGGATTCACAAGACATCCCCACTAGATATGATAGATTGCATCCACTAAACTGTAGGATAACCCTAGAACCTCCTCTCAAGAAAGTAGAAGATAATTCTGACTTTCTTGTGAGAATCTATCATCCCATCAGAATGACATATTCTGAATTCAAGGCAAGATCAGAAATCAATACTTACGTCTCTAACATGTCCCTATCCCACAACCTCAGTATTTTTCCCAAAGAACTACCTTTCCCATAACTTACTGACCCTGTTACCCTTTACAAAATCTAACTTCTTCCTAATCCTCCTCTCACTCCCCAAGGACATGACATTCAAATACCACACATTGAGTTATTCCTAGATGAGTATGCACAAAAACTTCTCCAACTACTTTCTCAATCTAGGCCACCTAAAACAACCTTTCCTCTCCCTCAGGTCCTCATAATCACATTTTTCTAACTAATGAAGAATTCTCATTATTCTCCCAATTCAATCTGGAAGCTATTGTTAACAACCTTCCCCTTCCTTATCTACAGCTTGTTGATTCATTAATCCAACACCAAATTCAATGTGCTTTTCCAAACCATTCCCCCCACCTAAACCAACTCCACCTTCTCCAAAAACTAAAGCCTCAAGAAAACCTTCTTTTGTTCCCAAACCCCTAACTTTACCCAAGCCAAAAGTACATTTTAAACCCAAAAAGAAATCCAAAATCCCACTTCCAAAAATCCACAAAAAGGCTCCTCTCTCTCATATCACTATGCATTATGAATAATACATCACCATGGCAAATGCCAATAGTCAAGCCATTATGAAGAATACATCGCTAGAGTTAGTTGTTGAACTCTGAAAACTAGCAAGTTAGTTGGTGAACTTTGAAAACCAGCGAGTTAGTCAGTGAGCTAGGAAAACCAATGTGTATTTGATCAAGTTGCTTAAAGTATTAGTGGAACCTGAGATCAATAGAGAATACTGACTCAGAGAAGTAGAGCAAAAACCCAGGAAGGGCTGAACCACTATAAAATCTTGTGCACTTATGATGTGGAATTTACTTCCTCTTATTTTAAGCACACTTCTCAAGTTATTGGCCAAAATTTTGAAAGCTCAAGTTAACACCCCATCTTCAGCTACTATTTAGCAAGAGACCAATAAACACTTCTTCTAAACTTGAAAATCTTGATAACTTCTAAAATTTATCAGATAAATTATGAAATTTGAAGCTTCCTAATGAACTCTAATTCTTCTTCTAGAATTCTTCCTCCTTCTAAGCGTTCCTCTTCTAAAACTTCCCTGCACTCTAAAGCTCTTTCTGAACTATAAAATCTTAGCAACATTTCATTAGTTTAATTCAAGTTCTTAACCAAGCTTTGTTATCATCAAAACTATACACTTAAGTTAAATGTTAAACTAATATTTTCTAGGAAAATTTAGATTTGAAAGGTATGATTTTCATGTAGGTTTTATCATCATCAAAAAGAGAAAGATTATGAGCTCCACCCCTCAAAAGTAATCATTATATATATTGAGTTTTGATGATGTCCTCACCTAATGAAAATCATTACATTTAATTCTAATAAGTTTTCATTAAGAATTTTCATTAGGTTTTAAGAAAAAAGCTATAAATTCATTGCAAAAGTTTTTGGTAAAATTGAAGTTACAAGCTTTAATAATATTATAAAAGAATAATAGCGGATACATGTCAAAATTCAAAAACCATAAAAGCTCTGTTGCAAAGTCCCAGAAGTTCTATCTACCGAAGCCTCCTACTGAAGTTCAGTGGTAAGGCTCAATTAACTAAGGTGTGTAGTTGAGCTCATAGAGACATGGATTGTTTGATGGCTAAGTTTAGTAGAAGGGTTTAGTTGACTCAAGGTTGCGATTGAGGATTAAGATTAGAACTCAATTGACTCAGATATGCCATTGAAGCATGATATAAAAGTTCAATCAACTCAGGAGTGCTACTAAAGAGATAGAAATTTTTCAATCATTCATCAGTAGTAAGAGCACAGTTGACTCAAATGTACCACTAAAGCTCAGTAGAAAAGCTCGATCGACTCATGGGTGTAACTAAGCTCACAAAGAATTCAATCCATTTTTTAGCTTTGTCAATTGTAGGGCTTAGTCAACTCAAGCTCTAACTGAGTCTTAATAATAAAGCTTAGTTAATAGAAGTACGCAACTAAAGACTTCTAGAAACTAGCCATTACATGATCCATCCCCAAGGTTAGTCTACTTAGGTTCATGACTGAAGATCAGTAGCAAAGTTGTAACACCCATCCAAGGGACCTATGTGTTTCACTGTTACCTTATAATTTTTCTATTTTTAAGGCAAATATTCTATCAAAAATCTGGCAGAGTCAACCCCAAAATGTAAGGTTATACACCAGTACAATTCTTTATCATATACAGTTATAATTTCAATGACTATAACATAATAACATAAACTAGAAAACATACATCTATAACAGCCCAACTCACCGACAACTGTGTGCTTAAGATCAAAACTGAATCATGATGGCAATCAGACAAATCCATTCACAATTTAATCACTATGGCATGCCAACACTATATAATATACATCATTCTGATTTTCTTAATTATTAGTACACCTCATTACAGAAATCTAATTAAATTTCCAAATACATATATGTATACATATACATGAAGGGATTCCAATCCCAAGTAATCATACTATGAAGAACATATCATCAATTCTTGCTCATAAGCCCCAACCCATAGTTGGGATTGTTTACCAGACCTACCAGTTAAAAATTAAAATAAGAAGGCGTGAGTCCCGAGAGAACTCAGTAAGTAGGCAATTCGGTGAAACCAGTACCAAATAAATCACTAATAAGCATAATTAATTATAACATCATGGCATGTCCATGACATGCTAAACATAACATCCATGCAGTCACATTCATGTGCGAACAATAACACAATCTCATACTGTAGGCTCTCATAGCCTGATGCTAATTAAAGCTCCAATTCAACATTCATATATCGCGTTATCACCAAGCATTTTCATCCATTTATAATTATCATCATTGTACAAGTACTTTATTCCATCCACCTATGCATTCACAAAAGAAGGTTACTAGGATATCCATTGTCCCCATCAGTACACTTATTCACATATATACAATTATACACAGTATATTCTTTATCTCTTTCATCTAGACATCCATACATAAGAATAAGTATCATCATACGCATAGCCATGAGATACTTACTATCTCTAACAATCACATGTTTATATCATAAAGAAACACCAATCATGTCAATCTAAGGGATACTTGTTATTTCCAATATTCATGCATTCACCACAATAAATAAATATCAATCTTTAACAAAGTATGGGATATCCGCTATCTCCATTCATTCATACATGCCTGAATTCAAAACATGGGATGTTCATTATCCTCATCCATGCATTCATTCAAATAGAAAAGGAGCCTACTTACTTGCATGAAGAGCCACTTCATAAATCCTCATAAGTTCCTTAATTTCCCATCCATGCTCAATGATCCTACCTATATCATATATATATATATATATCAACATTTAATGTACATATATTTCAATTGGAAATTTCAATTAAATCTATAAAATAGAAGAAAAGCCCCTTAATCTTCTCATTAAGGTATATTCACATCCCGTTCTTCAATTACGCACTCTAAACACTCATCTTAATGGAAATTATCCCCTATGTCAAGTTAGAGTTCTATATGATCCAAGTTTGGAAATTTTCACTAAGTTCCTCATTTGATTGTGTTGCACTCCTTACATATATTTCAACAAAAACTTTGTATACATGACATAAATCACAAAATTCAGCTACACATCATCCATCTCATGGGTTATCAATTTTACACAAATCATCTCCAATGTAATTAGCATGCATTTGACTTTGTTAACAATCAATTTAAGCACAAGGTTCTCCCAAATTATCACCAAATGGTCCCTACACATCCAATTTGCTTCACCTTGAAGCAATTTAACAAACAAATCTATTTTATTCAATATCAATTGCATACACTTCATTATTAATGAAATCAACACTTAATTATCATCACAAAAAGTAATTAAAGCATTAAAAATTTATTTTTATATATGCCCATTCATCCTTTCATCTCAAACAAGGTTTCATTGTTGCATTTTATCAAACAACTTGCATGCATATCTTACATACATAATTCCAACAGAAATTACTCATTAAAATTCACCATAATATTCCTAAAATATCTAAGAATCAAATCATATAACTACTCACATATATTTTTAATAGTATATTTACATTAAATTCACATGCACTTTATATACACCTACACCATTTCATTTCAAATTTAATTTTCTTCACCTCAAGTCATCATTATAATCTGAAAACAAAATTTACCCTCATTTTCAACACCTCAAGTTTTACAAACTAACCCCCTTACAAAAAATTTTGTCCTCAAAACTTTAAATATCATTCAAGTCTAGCCCTTTTCTTAAGTTTTCAAACTCATTCATTCAGATTATTTCACAACATGCAGATCCATATACACGTGATATACTACACAAGTTGTGTTTATTTGATCTTATACCATGATTACTGAAGAAACTTTTACTTTTATTAGTAATAGCATTTACGCAATTCTATATCCAGGATGCTTTCAATCAAGTTAACATAACTCTTCTATCTTACTTAACATAGGTGCACACTTTACCTATAAAAGCTAAACAACTTTGCTCAGCATTGCTATGTGTATACATGACTTCACAATCACCTAAACATGGGACTTATACATCAATTTCGTAACACACAAAATATACACTAGTAGATACTTATAAATAATAAAGTATCATAATCATCCTTAACATCAAGGCATTTGCAAACAACCCATAAAAATCACATTCACTTCCAATACATGCAATCTCACAATATGTTACAATTTAAACCTATCCAACATATCCCTGTGCTCGTAATGCACCTCCTTGAGAAACCTCTTCAATATGTTCCGGTCCCTCTCTGCATCCCAGTTACGAAGCCTGTTAGGTCCACGACAGCTCTACCATTGCCCTATGTGGTACCCCGCCCTCATTGCTCCAAAGATCACAGGTTCTCCATCCACACCTTAAGAAATAAGTGAGTCCTAATAATGGGCCATCCAAGCCTCCATCCTATGCAGGTGTAAGGCCCTGAAAATTTCAAAAATGTAAATTTTCACTATTGTGAAGTTTTAGTAATTTTTACAATGCGGCATACTGTAAAATTAAATTTTTGAGAAATTTCATTATCAAAAAAATTATATAAATGAATGAAATATCTATATTAATATGAGAATGATGAGGATATATGTTAATTAATAATTAATAAGTGAAGAAAAATTAAAAATTACATGTGAAAAGCCAAAAAATTGAGTTACCGATAATTTCTGAAAAATTTTAATTTAATCACATTTAATTAAAAAATAAATAATGAAATTATGGAAATAATAGATGGGAAATTGATCTAGGTTTATGATGTATCAAATGGATGACTCAGATGTGTAAAGAATGATAATTTGATGGCATCTTGAAAATTCAAGAGAGTGAATGTGCATAGAAGTGGGTGGAGCATAGACTACCAAAAAAATAATATAAAAGTTATGTTTTTGCAATGCCCATCCCCTTTCCATCGTTCCATCTTCCAGCTCATGCTAGCCAAGATAAACCCTTCTTCCCATCATCCCAATCTTCCATTTTCAACAATTTTGCTTCAAGTGATCCATAGCAAATTTTGATTTAAGTCATTAGTGGGCCATAAGATGTATTTTTCTTGAGATCAAGAAGTGATAGTCACCCAAACCTGGTGGTAACGCTCCAGAGAGGAGGGGCGTTATAGCAAGTCAAGTAATCAGGCCAATCCAGGCCTCCACCCTATGCGGGTGTCAGGTCAGAAGGGCAATCTAGGCCTCTTCGTCATCATGGCAGATCCATAACTGGCCATACAAGCCATTACTCCCACAAGCGCATCCATATCGATCCACCTCTGCTAGACATGGGCATCAGAGGTATGTCCCCATCCACCTCTGCCAGACATGGGCATCAGAGGTATGTCACCCATCCACCGTTGCCAAACACGAGCATCAAAGGTATGTCACCCATCCACCTCTACCAGACACAAACAGCGAAGGTATTTCATCCATCCATCTTAGCCAGACACAAGCATCAAAGGTATTTCATTCATCCACCTATTATCTATGTATCATACACTATCACACCAAGCATCTTTTATTTAAATAAATAACCAAATACACATTTCCAAGCATTTATATGGAAGCACAAATTATCACCATTTCAACTTATGAAGCAATATAATCAACATCATTCATACATATGGAATCTCAACACAGTACCAATCATGGTACACATACCAATTCATTCAAATCAAAGTGTTTATAACAGAATTCATCTTACTCATACTAGTAAGATAGAAACATTTGAAATACCATTAGGTATTATGCAACACATGGACAGGCCATCATTTACAACAATCAATCACATCTATAAAATTAATTAAACAGCACTCAAAGTTCATGACAAATAATTCATTACATAATTCATTCATTTCTGAGTAACTCAACAAAGCATGTACAATAAGCCATTATCCCAGATATACATCCGAGGCTTGTGACACAACACACCATGTCCAATCAATTCACTCGATCAACCAATAAGGATGTGTGGACCCTCTCTCCCTAAGGAACCCACTAATCCCATTATAAACATTTTCATAACTAAATCATGAAACATCACAACTTCATCATTTCTATTTCATATTCAATATAAGACATAACATTCAATTTCAAATACACTGAATAAAATAATATTCAAACATTCTAGTATGATGCACATATGTGTACCACCATGCTTCTACTGCACCACTCTGATCATAGTAATTATATGCCCCCAACTATATGCATCTTCAGGTTATCTTTATGTTATCACAACACTATCACTTT
Organism: Pouteria campechiana; assembly: GCA_036873735.1. Classification (NCBI taxonomy): domain Eukaryota; kingdom Viridiplantae; phylum Streptophyta; class Magnoliopsida; order Ericales; family Sapotaceae; genus Pouteria; species Pouteria campechiana. The sequence goes on along the minus strand of JAYJMB010085761.1, from coordinate 7,220 downwards.
CATTTCATATTAATATGATCTATGCAATATCATATCAATTTACGAACACCATTCATATGTCCTCCTTCTTCCTTTCTCAAGCCTTCAACTGATCCATAAATTAGTATTCTTCTATATTCCTTATGAGTTTATAAACTCATATTAGGCATGTCATTTCATATCTCTTTTCACTAACCATTGCCATCATGATTTTATTGAGCTATACATGTATTGTGATGATGATCCACACGTTATTATAGATGATTTTTATGAGAACAAAACTTATACCAGATTTGCATTATGCTAATGATATTGCTAATATTAAAAAATAAGAAATAGAACTATAAATGTGCTTAATATATACAATTCATATTGATTCATGTGTATAAATTAATTACTTTATAATGATAATGATCACATGATTATCAGAATTAAAACATTGCGTAAAAGTTGTATCTAAATTACTCATGTATACCATTAGAACACTCTTGAAGTATTTCAAAAGCTTTAAATATTATTTCAGAATTTATTTCTACATCCTCAGAAGTTCTAATATAATTTCATAGAAATTATAAGGCTTGTAGTTAAAGTAGTTTCAAAAACTCTAAAATAACCCTTTATTTCTTAAGGATCAAAAAACTCTGAAGCTAGCACCCAATACATCTTTTTTACCTCTGAAATAACAACATCCAATTAACTCTTCTAAAATCATGTCATAAACTCTAAAGTCATATCATAAACTCTGAAGAATTACTTTAGAAGCTCTAAAGTTCATACTTGATATGTTTCAAAATCTTTGAAACCAAACTTCCAATCTATTTATCCAACTATCAATTACTTCAGAAGAAAGTATAGTTATTCTAATGAATACTCCAACTTCCAATAGTAAGCATACACACATACTTTGCTATGATTTCAAATGTTATGCTATAAGAACAGATTATCATAATACATCTTTCAAATGCTCTACTAGAATGATTTCAAAGTACACTCATATTTGTTTTTTCTTCTAAGAATCTTTTGCATATCTATGATTACTTGATAAACAAAGAAAAACAATCATATAATCCATTATGCAATCATTTTATTATCATATGTTGGATCTTTTATGAATATATATATATATACATATTCTAAATGGAAGTATTAACTTAAGAAAGAAAGAAATCATAATCGAATGAAATTTATATAAAATATACATATTAAAGTAAATATCCATGCTTCACAACGTATATATATATATATATATCATGAATGGATAATTATAAAATGTTTGATGAACTTCAAGAAATTATGTGTATAATTAGTTATTCATAAATAGAAAAACATGAAAACATCATTTGTAAATAAAAGAACAACAACATGCTTAAGCGAAATCATCTTTCTCAAAGCATAAATACATTTTGGCTATCCATGATCTACAACTTATGAAAATTTATTTATTTTTAGATATTAATAATTGAACAATTATTTCAGTAGACTTTAACATAGTATATACATGAGCTTTAATGAAATCATGGGTGTATGAACAAATAAATGAAAATATACTTAATACACACATCCCTTACGAAGTATGAATCAAAAATCCTATTCATACTTCATATATACTACATGTGATAAATGCATTTTGATTTAAAATAAGAGATGTCAAAGTTTCAAAAAATAGCAAAATGTAAAAACACAATTAGAGAACTACAGCTGCTTAGAGCAACTACCTGGTAATGGACAGTCAGATGAATTAAGAAATGAAGCGCTAGAAGGCAAACCGCCTGGCAAAGTCCCCAACCGCCTATTCCTATTGCCTAGGAGCACAACCAGTATGGCAGTTGCTTGTCATACTGCCTGCTAGGAGGTAGCAAGTTATACTTGGAAGAAAAGTCAGAGAATCGACCATAGTCACTTAGCCCAACCACCTGGCGCACAACTGCTTGGCCCAATCGCCTGCCATTCCGCCTAACGATGCCTAATGGTCAGAAATTCGAACATTGCAAGTAATGGAAATTTTAAGCTCCTTATCTAACGATCAAGTTTTCAAGATCTATTTAAGGAGCACTTAAGGGATGCTTGAAAAACAAGAGAGAGCAGAAAAAGAGAAAATACAAACAAGAAAAAGAGAGAAATCATCTTGCAAATCCTAAGGCCAAGATCTAACACTTCCATATTCCAAAAAGAGCTTTTGTTCTCCAATATCCTTCAAGGATAATCTCTCAACAACATAGGGGAAGAGCTTCTACACCAATAAGAACTGCATCCAAGATCATCCTTAGCGCTCAACAAGAAACATGTTAAAAAGTGTAAATTCTTATTTCATTTATTTCATTTGTAGAAGTTGCTGGTTAGCTTAAAAACTAGGGTTAAAGTTGTTGATGAGTTTGTGAAAACTAACATTGTTAAAGTTGTTGGTAAGCTTGTGAAAACCAACATTGTTAGAGTTATTAGTGAGCTCATAAAAACCAAGATAGTGAGTTTCTGGTGAGCTCGATAAAACTTGTGTATGAGTTCTTGGTGAGCTCAGGAAAACCAAGTGTGACTCCATAAATGATTAGTGAAACTTAAGTGCAGCAAGTAAGGCTGACTCAGAGAGTGGAGTAGGTGCCAAGAGAGGGACCGAACCACTATAAGTTGCGTATGTTATCTGTGCTTGATCTTTCCTCTATATTCTTACTTGTTTTATCCATTGCTTCATTTTGATTAGCATGCCAACATTAAAGAAAGAGAGAGATTTGATCAAACAGGGGTTAAAAAAAGTAAATTTTATAAAACTCTATTCACCCCTCCACTTGGGTTCTAGCCTATCCTACCGGAACCAACAGATATGGGCTAATCACCCTGATACCCACTTAGCACGGATACCATTCTGTCATACCTCGCCTAGGGGCCTATGCATTTCACCATTACCTTATAATTTTCCTATTTTTAAGGAAAATATTTTACAAAAAATCTAGCAAAGTCTACCCTAAAATATAAGGTTATATACATATACAATTCTTTATCATATATAGTTATAATTTCAATGACTATAAAGCAATGACATAAACCAGAAAATATACATCCACAATAGCCCAACTCACTCACAGGTACATGCCCAAGATCAAAACTAAATCATGATGGCAATCACACAAATCCATTCACAATTTCATCACTATGACTTGCCAATACTATACAATATACCTCATTTTGATTTTCTTAGTTATCAATACACCTCATTACAGAAATCTGATTAAATTTCCAAATACATATACATGAAGAGATTCCAATCCCAAGTTACCATATCATGATGACAATATCTTCAATTCTTACTCATAAGCCCCAACCTACAATTATTTTTCTTTACCCACCTACTAGCTAAAAATTAAAATAAGAAGTTGTGAGTCCTGGGAGAACTCAGTAAGTAGGCAATTCAATGAAAACAATACTGAATAAATCACTAATAGGTATAATCAATTATAACATTATGGCATGCCCATAACATGCTAAACATAACATCCATGCAGTCACACTCATGTGCAAATGACAACACAATCTCATATTGCAGGCTCTCACAACCTGATGCTAATTAAAGCTCAAATTCAACATTCATATATCGCCTTATCACCAGACATTTTCATCCATTTATAATTATCATTATTCTACAAGTACTTTATTCCATCCACCTATGCATTCACAAAAGAAGGTTACTAGGATGTCCATTATCCTCATCAATACACTCATTCACACATACACAATTATATATGGTATATTTTTTTATCTCTTTCATCTAGACATCCATACACAAGAATAAGCATCATCATACACATAGCCATAGGATACTCACTATCCTAGCATTCACATGTTTATATCATAAAGAAACACCAATCATGTCAATCCAAGGGATACTTATTATCCCCAAAATTCATGCATTCACCACACCTAATAAATATCAATCTTTAACAAAGTATGAGATATCCACTATCTCCATCCTTTAATACATGCCCGAATTCAAAACATGGAATGTTCACTATCCTCATCCATGCATTCATTTAAACAAAAAAGGAGCCTACTTACCTACATGAAGATTCACTTCAAAAATCCTCATCAATTCCTTAATTTTCCACCCATGCTCATGATTCTACATATATCATATATATCAACATTTAATGTACATATATTTCAATTGAAAATTTTAATTCAATCTATAAAATAGATGAAGCCCCCTTAATCTTCTCTTTAAGGTATATTCATATCACATTCTTCAATTACACACTGTAAACACTCATCTTAATGGAAATTATCCCGGTTGTCAAGTTAGGGTTCTATATGATCCAAGTTTGGAAATTTTCACTAAGTTCCTCATTTGATTGTGTTGCACACCTTGCATATATTTCAACAAACACTTTGTATACTTGACTTAAATCACAAAATCCAGCTACACATCATCCATCTCATGGGTTATCAATTTATGCAAATCATCTCCAATATAATTAGCATGTATTTAACTTTATTAACAATCAATTTAGGCACAAGGTTTGCCCTCATTATCACCAAACAGTTCCTACACATCCAATTTGCTTCACCTTGAAGCAATTTAACAACACATCATACACTTTATAAATTTCAGCCACATGTCTCCTATTTTATTCAATATTAGTTACATACACTTCATTATAAATGAAATCAACACTTAATTATCATCACAAACAAGTAATTAAAGTATTAAAAATTTGTTTTTATATCTACCCATTCATCCTTTCATCTCAAACAAGGTTTCATTGATGCATTTCATCAAACAACTTGCATGCATATCTTACATACATAATTCCAATAGAAATTACTCATTAAAATGCAACATAATATTTCTAAAATATCTAAGAATCAAATCATATAATTACTCACATATATTTTTAATAGTCTAGTTACATTAAGTGCACTTGCACTTTATATACACCTGCACCATTTCATTTCAAATTTAATTTCCTAAAGTCATCATTATAATCTAAAAACAAAATTTTCTCCCATTTTTACACCTCGGGTATTACAAAAGGTCAGTCGACTGAGGTGTTATCGACATTTCAGATAAGAAATAATCATTGGAAAATTTAAACATTGTGGAGCTATTTAATCCAAACATAGGCCTTTTAATGGCTATTTCTTATTGCTAAAATATATATTTAAGTGATCCATTATATTTACCAAAAGTTTTGAGCAATACTCTTCTTACACATTTCAAGCATCAAAAACTCCATCTTCCTTTGAAGCCTCTTAAGTGTTCAATTGTCAAAAAGCATTCAAAACTTTTGCATTAGTAAATTAGAGAGCTTTCCTTCACCCAAATCTTTTATAATAAGTTCATTTCTATAATTTTATTTAGTTTATGTTTGTGTTTCCTTAGAGTAATATTGGAGATTATTTTCCAAGAAGATAAAATAAGGTATTGGAGTTGTACACTCATATCCTCTATTTTGTGAAATTGTTTATACCCCTTAGAGCTATAATTTAGAAGTGAATTGTGACTTCTATTGTATTATAAGTATCTCAAATAGTGGAACCCAAAGCCAAGAAGAAAATTGCTTTAGAAGAGTGGAATAGATACGAGTTGGACCAAACCACTATAGATTGTTATATTCATCTATTCCCATATTTTTTATGACTGTGCCTTATTTAATTATGTTACACATTTTTAAAATGGAATTAATTGTATAGGGGATTAAATTCTTTATAATGTTAATAACCCAATTCACATGTGGTAAATGACATCCATTTCTATGATGAATATGGTTCATGTATGTTGGTCATGTTATTACATAGTATAATGTAAAATTACAACTCATGTTTAAAACACATGATAAAAATCCCTAGGCATGTGTGTGTGTGTGTATGTGCGTGTGTGTGTGTGTGTGTGTGTGTGTTAAACAAAAAGGAAGTGAGAAAAAGGGGGAAAATATGATCTACTATCAAGGGAAAAAATATGACCTTTGGTCAAGAGGTGCAAAATTAATGTCTTAAGACTATTATTTAAAATATTAAATATTTAAAAACAATTTGATCCAACTTATAATAACATGTTTAAAGAAAAATATTTTTTATAACATACATCATAAAATTAGTTATCTAAATCATGTTCTAAAACAATCTAGTCATTGGTGAAGAATATGTTTTAAAACATAACATGTTCATAAGATAAATAATAAATTTTGATTTATAAATTAAATAAATTTTTAGGCATATCTTATAATGCAATTTTATAAATTAAACTTATAACAATAAAATAAATAAATTATAAATTATAAACCATACTTATAATATATAAAATATTAATGAATTATGATTCAAAAATTATTATTATTAAATGAGCTAATACTTATCAAATAAACCAAATTATTAAAATCTAAAAATTTTAAAAGCCTATAATTAATCTTTATTTGATTGCCTTTTTATTCTTAAAGGTAACTCTATCCTAAATATAAAAAAATAAGAAAAAATATTATATTCAATAGATGAAAACATAGGATTCTCTATATTCCCTATAATAGAAAAAAAAAACCTAATGCCAAGTTTCTTAAATTAAATAATATAAATATTAAAAAGAAAATATATAATTTAAAATTCCCTAAATTGAAAAATAGGGAAAGTAAAAATAAAAATTCAACTTAAAGTTTCCTAAATTAAATAAGAAAAAATTAAATAGAAATATACAATATAGTGTTACCTAAATAAAAAATAAAAAATAAAACAAAAACTTTATCTAAAGTTCCCTAAATTGAATAATAGAAAAAATTTAATAGTAGATAGATTATTTCTTTAAATCAAACAATGAAAAAATGGAAATAAAATGTTGGTCTAAAATTCTCTAATTTAAATAATAAAGTGATTAAAACATAAATAAAATAACATAAGAGATAAAAAAATAATATTTGATATTTTCCTTTCCTATCACTCACTTATGATTGGCAAAGTTTCAAAATTCAAATGGAAGAGTGATTGAGGGACAACTCTAATATATATTTGAATTGCTATTTACGGGGAGCTTCCCCAAACTTTGAGCAACTCCTCCATAAAAGAGATTAAAGTTGCTATTTGAATTTTAACCCATTCCTATTTGGATTCCAATATGTCTCCCATTTAACTACAATGCATATGAAGCATGCACTTGTCCATGCAACTCAAGTGGTTAATGATGTCATGCATAAGTGTAACGCCCCGCCCTCCTCGGGTCGTTACTCCACTTTACACCATAAATCCACATGATTATACCATGATTTTTC
>JAYJMB010085760.1:0-54560 GCA_036873735.1 Pouteria campechiana | reverse complement strand
AGACATTACTCATTTTCATCGATTTAGAATATTTGATGTGCAAAAGCCCTAAGAGAATTGAGAATAATAAAAAAAATATAGGTCCAAATAATATACTGATTAAGGCATGGAAATGTATGACAGATATAAGTTTAAATTAACAAATCAATTTATTTAATAAGATATAAGATCAAAAAAGTTACTAAATGGAAGAAAAGTATGGTTGTACCAATTTATACAATAAGGGAGATATTCAAAATAGTGCTATTTATTATACAAAAAAACTTATGAGTCACACTGTGAAGCTTTCAAAAAGAGTAATTGAGGAAAGGTTCAGATATAAAATAGAAGTTTTGAAAACTTAAATTTGGTTTTATGCTTGAAAGTTTAATTATTAAAAATATTTTCTTACTCAAGCAATTGATGAGGAAATATAAAAATAAAAAAAAGGGTTATAAAAAAAATACTAGTAGATATATTGATATTATTATACATAGTGTAATAGAGGTATAAAAAACATAGAGACTAAGTGAAAAAACAAGTGAATTTTTTGAATTTGGTAGATCTACATTTGGGTTTGGCTCTTGGCTCTTTTATCTTTACTTCAATCATGGATGAGCTAATTAGAATTAAAGAGTTATAAAATTAATAAACATATGAAATGTAACTTTATTGACATTAAGAACATATATGAAGAGTCAGTTAACATTGCAAATCGAGAGGTACCACAAAATGACCATTTTAGGTATTTTCGATCAATATTCAGGAAAGTAAAGAAATTGATAAGGACATAAAGCATAGATTAAAGTTGGATGAAAGAAATGACATTATACTTTTGGAATTTTATATGATTGAGTTCTAATTAAATTAAAAAGAAAATTTGATAAGACAACTATAAGAATGGTTATGCTTTATGAGGCAAAATGTTGGGCAATTAAAAAGAATAATAGACACAAAAAATAAGTTTAGCTGAAATGAGGATGTTAAGATGGATGGGTAGAAAAATAAGAAAAAATAAAATTTGAAATAAAGTAACATGAGATAACCTAACAGTACAATCAATAGGTAATAAAATGAAGAAAATTAGGCTTAGATGGTTTGGTCATGTGAAATGAAGACCAAATACTACAACTAAGAGGAATGTATTGAAATAAAAGGTTATAAAAAAAAAAAATAGAATGCCGAAACGAACATGACTAGAGATCATTAAAAAATATAAAAGTACTTGGGCTTATTGAGGACATAACCCAAGATTGACAAGAATGATTCAATAAGATCTGTGTAGGTGACCCATCTACGTCGGAAACAACATTTGATGATGATGATGACTCCAATGGGCCATAATTGTCTGAAACAATGTCAGATCAACATAATCCTTTGAAAGTTAACCCAATGATATATCAATTCTCACCGATTTGACTATAACTAACATTGTTTGGTATACGAAATCAACCTACAAGAAAATTGATGATAATAGAAAAATATAATCATGCAATGATTCAAAATTTAATCAGTGCCAAAAGTATTCAGATTTTGTTGACTCTATGACTCTTATGAATGCTTTTAAACATCCTCGAAGCGACCTTAACCAAATTCTGTAGATTATGGATCTGCATCAGCATGATACTAGACCATTAACAACAAAAACAACAACAAAAAAAAAAGTGATTCAAAAACCAATACGTTCAAAAAGATTGAAATTCTCTTGAAAAAACAATAGACCCTACCTTTGAATCCAATGCATCAACATAGGCACCCATGCCAATTCTCCTCAAGTACAAACATAGATGGAGGAATACGATGCAAAAGGGGGCCATTCACTCAACAACCATGTTTTATTTTGTGTTTTGGTAATCTCAGCATGCAAAATGTAGCTCATTGAACCATCATACAACACCACCGAAAGTTAAAGGTTATTACTTGAGACAAATGTAAATGAGTGTTCAAATAGGTTATTGCATCATCCAGATGTCTGAAGATGTTCTTTTTTATGCTAGAAAGAGATCAATTGAGTGGCTCTCCATAAGATCCCCTAAAAATTTTTCATAGTTGCAACCAAGGAAAATATATGACAACCAAAATATTATCATTCAACAGGAAAAGAAACCAGTTTTAATTGCAGAATGTGGAAGATATTTTAAAACAAAACCTCAACTAGAGAATATCTAGGACTACTCAGGCTACTCACCCATGTTAGCTCTTCCATTGCTTCTACCTTTCTTGTTGTAAAAAAGGCAAGCTGTTGAAAATTACACATACATTAGTTAGCTTCACTTTGTTAATTTAAGGAGAGCAACTATGAAGAATTTTTGAGAAAAAATGCATACATGATAGTAGTGATGGTCTGGGGTTTCCACTTCAACAGGTATTTCAAGCAAGTTGGCATCAGTGCATCTATGAAATTCCCAAAGACATTATTACATCACAATGAAAGAAAAAGTCAGTTCACCTATTTTTAATCATAAAATAGGACTTATTCCTAACTGAAACAAAAGTGAGAAAAGAAATGAAAGGGAAAACATAAAATAAAGTCCAATAAATGCTACTGATTATGAAGTATTGTGTATACGGATCAGCTATCACAACCACAAGATGACGATAACAACAATGGTTAGGTCAGTTTCAAAGCAAATGAAATCTTAACACTTGTTTGAAGGATTCATAATAAAGAATTTAGTGATGCAATGTTGATGTGCAGATAAAACCTGCTTCACTACATGCTGGAGTTAGTGAGCATATTTATTGACAACATACAGCAACAATGGCCAGGAAACTGAAAAGAACAACATGCCCATTAAACAATCTTTATGATGCAACATGAGAAGGTCTGGACTCATCTCACACTATGCTATGGAGATGCACTTTGAACCCCATCCATAGCATGGAGAATGGGGGAAGAAATATCTGCATATATCTAATACTAGGCAGGAATCTAACATGGAAAAAAGGTGATTTTGAACTCTCTTGACATAAGAATCTTAGAAGCTAATCTTTAATGTGAAAAGTGCACCCTCTACATGTAAGCATCATTGGAAAGCACTTCCTTTGCACCAACTACCACCTGCATGCACCTTGCATTAGTTGCCATGAACTGGGAGTTGGGAAGCACTTTTCTTCCCAAACCCTAATACCATTCACCCAGAATCAAAATTTATTTTAACACAAACAACTTGAAGAAGTTAAAAATACCCTCCTTCCATTCCAAGTATAGCAGAAAATATTCATCAATTTTTCATGATTTTCAATTTAATGTGATGTGACATTTTGATTACCTGATTGCTCTATTCATTCGTCATTATTACTTACATTTCTAATCATTATCTCCATATTTTCATCTAAAAGGCCTGTTTGTTTTATCTTTATTAATTTTATTTCTAATCACTACCCTCAAATACATCACATAATTTCCTCTCTTTTTCACTAATTTTTCATGTCCTTTTTTTCCACTTCTTTTTCCATCTATCCTAACAGATGAGCAAAAGATAAAAGAGGGCAAGGAGGACATATTTTATTAGTAGGGGTCTTAACCGTTGCACAGACAGAAACTAATTGTTTTGCAGTTTCAGTAATAACGCATGAAGTGGGTCTATAATTACTTTGAATCACCTATGCTCTGAACCACCTATGCATTAGGACACATTTTTTGCCTACCATGGTCTAGTTAAAGATATGGCCCTTGAGGAAGTGAAAACGGAATTTGCATAGCTGAATACATAAAATGACAATGAATCAGATGGACAATGCACGCATCTCCCACATAACGATTCTCCAAATTAATTCAAAAACCAGAGGACATTATTTTGCCAAAAAGTGTGAGGGTGTGTGCGTGCATGCGCATGCGCATAGGCATTTGCAATAAACATATCCAACTGATAAGATGTTCTCTACATGAAGAAATTTTGAAGCAGATTCCACAATTATGAACCGGTTGCTTCGACATAGGTTTGGAATTCCAAAGATGGATGAGAGCATATTTGGATGCACTGCTTCTTTGCAAGTTAGTTTAGTTCAAATTCTGGTTTACCAAAAAACTCTGCAAAATCACTCTCATTGGTTTGCAAGAAGTGAAAATGGAAGGAAAGTGCATTTCAAATGTAAATAATAAATTGATATAATATTTATCTACCCCACCTACACTAACAACCTAACTCTTTTACATTATTATGTACATTTTACATCATCATCTCTTATCTATTTTGTCTTAATACACTTTATGACAGACATCATCCCTATTTAAGTGAAAAGAATTTTCTGGAAAACAATATATTATTATTTGGCATGTGCTAGCCAACTACTTGTTTTTCACATTCAATTTATCAAAATAAAGAATACTAATTTACGCAATTGGATAATGTTAGTGTAAAATCAAATGTTAGTGTAAAATCAGAAATTACAAACATAAGGTATTTTCTATAAATTATCATGTACAAAATGGCATGTTGTGCTTGGGGAAAGAGCCTTGGGCTACTGACATGAAAAATGTAGGTTCAATCTTGAGAGCAACCGCTTTGTGGAAAATAGGCAAAAGTTAGGAGTTAGGATTATCTCAAGCCAATCTCCCTAGACCCTTATGCATGTGAGACATATAGCATATTATAGTTCTTAATGTCATTTTATAGACCATCATTAAAAATAATATTAATCTGAAGGCTTCTACTTTCTATGTATTTTTTTTATATTGCTAGTTGGTCATGTATGCATTGCTAGTAATAATGCCAGTTTGTTTATCTATGTGTAAATTTGATGATTATAGAATATATATTTGTTAAATTTGATAATTATAGAATTTTTCCCTTATACTGTATTTGTTATGCTTATATACATAGGTAAAAATGTAGATTTTGGTTACTCTTATTTCTCTATTATTTTTCTTAGCTTTTTAATGGTCATTAAAAGTCATTTCCCACCAATGTCAGCTACATGTATTTTATTGTGCCATTCCTATCAATCTTAGGTTATGTATTAAGTAAGCCTATGGATTTTCATATATTTCTTAATGACCTTCAACCGTTTTGTTTTTAAGCCTTCTCTAGTCCTGCCATAGCCTTCTATTTTGATAAATTCATTCCTCCAATCTGTTGCAATTTTAGGTTTCATTTCTAATTATGTCTTTTCTTAGTTTACCACTCACCTATCTCAACATCCTCATTCTAGCTACACTTATTTTATGCATGTGTTGTTCTTCAACTACCTAAAGTTCTATCTCATAAAGCATAGTTGGTCTTATAGATGTCTTATTAATTGTTTCTTTTAATTTAATTGCCACTTGGTGAGTAGATAAATTTTCAAAAGCACAATTTCATTTTCTCCACCCAGCTTGAATTTGATATTGAATATCCTTATCAATTTCTCTACTTTCCTAAATTATTGGTGCCAAATACCTAAAATTGTCATTTTGTGGTACCACTTGATTTGCAATTTTAACTGACTCATTTATATTCTTATTGTTGTTAAAGTTGCATTTCATATATTCAGTTTTTGTTCAACTAATTCTATAACACTTTGATTTTAATATATTTAGTCATTTATCGGGCTTCATATTTACTCTTTCTTTTATCCCATCAATAAAACTTATATTGTCAACAAATAATATACGTTAAGGCACTTCTCCCTATAGATATCTGTAATGAGCTCATCCATGAATAAAATAAAGAGATAAAAGTTTAGGTAGATGTCCACTCATTGCCCTTATGTTTGTCATAGCTCTATCATACATATCATTGATAATGTTGATATATCTACTAATAACATTTTTTAACACGTTATATTAATTCTTTACGAGAATTATCATATGCTTTTTTCCAAATCGATAGAAACCATTTGGAGGTTCTTCTCCTTTTTATATTTTTCCATCAATTGCTTCAATAGTTCATCATTCCTAAATAAATCTAAATTGATTTTACAAAACATTTGTTTCATGTCTTGATCTCAACTTAACTACTATTTCTTAAAGCTTCATACTGTAATTAGTAAGTTTTATACCACAATAATTAGCATAAGCTTGAATATCTCTTCTGCTCTTATAAATTAATACAATGTGATATCTCCAATGCTATATTTCCTAGATGTAGAGCTTTTCCTATTCTTATTTTTCTTGGTTTTTTTTATAAAATGAATACTCTAATCCTATGAAAATAAGTAACATATTTATTTTCCTTTACATTTACATTTTTATTTAACATATACTTTCCAATGGGTCACCATTTAACAAACTATATAAATAATTTTACTATCGTTCCTTAATTTCATCATCCTTTTGAAGACTCTTCGATATTCATTTTTAATGTATTTAATATGAGCCAAGTCTTCGCCCTTTCTTTCTCTTAAATCTAGCCAACTTAATAACCTTAACTAATCTATTATAAAGATGACCATAAGCATTATGCTTAGCTACACTTGTGACTTTATTAGTATTTTTTTGAAGTTCTTATATTATTGTAAATTTATTTCATTTTTACTACTTTCGCATGTTTTAAAATTTACCCATATACCATTAATAGACTTTTAAACATCATCATCCCTACCTTTTGGATTCATTCTACTATCTTATTACACCAGTGTTCTTAATATCGATATTATCGATAATATCGTTTTAGCATCCTAACGATAAAATAAACTACTTGAAAACGAAATTATCTATACTTTACATAAAATTTCAATAATATCTCATTAAAATATCGATATTATTGTTATCCCAAACAATAAAATTATTTTTGGGCATAAAATACTCCCATACGAAAGCTGTTTGGGTTCTAAGCACTCCCAAATCTAATTTTCTAGCTACAAAATACCCTCCCATAAAGAATAGGTAATTTCGAAACTTCCATTTTGATTTCATGGAAGAAAAACAACATTTGCAAGGTTTGGGTGTTAGAAATTTTTTTCATGAAAATAATGAGATTTCTCTACCTTTTCTTTATTTTTTGCATTCAAAATTGGTTGTTTTGATATTGTAATATGTTTTTAAACCGATTATAACAAATCTAAACAAGAATCATTAGTACATTTAGGGATTTTTTGAATTTTTGGAGACGAACACAATTTAGGAATTTTCCCAAAATCATTTGATTGAGCCCAAAATTGCTATTGTTTGTGTTTAATAATATTTTTAAGATAATAAATCTTTCAAAACAATTATTTTTCCTTACAGATTTTTTATTTTTAAAATTATGATTTTTGGTGAAAAAACCTAAAATGTTATTTCTTTCAAAAATCACTGTATAAGGAGTCTTTTAATTTTTAATATTTTAAATTAATTATAATTATTTATTAAATAAATAAATATTTAATTTATAGGGCTGTGATGTTGTGTTAATTCACAACTATATTAATGTAGGCCCTGATTTTTTTCTCGAATTGTGTTTGATATTTATCATAATTTTTTATAAAGTTTCATTTAAAATCTCTCAAATTATCAATATTTGTCAAAAAAAAATGATATTATCTCTAATAAAAACAATCATATCTTTTTTCCAATTCATCAATAAATAAACGAACATTGTATTACGCATTGATTCTACTTCAACATCTTTCACATTATCCTAGTTTCCTTCTTCTAACTTTTTTTATTAAAATTCTTTATATTATTTTCCTTCAAAGTCCCCCATTTAATTTTAAAAATTACAACAATTATACATTCCTTCTTCCATCTTTGTATATATGTATCCATTATTAGTAATCTATGTTATATAGTTAAATAGTCATTTGGTATAAACTTACAATTTCTACATAATGACTAATCCACTTATCTACTTTTCTAAGAAGACCAAATCTATTTGGCTTGAATATGACGCGCTCTTAGGGCCTGATTGGGAAAGTGGATTTACTTCGAATTGAATTTAATGGAAAGAAAATTGATATCAACGATATAGGAATGATGTTAGCTATAAAGTAAATAAAGTTAACATAAATAAAAGATAATAATTGAAAATATAGGTAATGAAGAGAAAAAAGTAGAGTTATTGGAGAAAGTAAATGTCGAATCAACCCCTAAGAAATGGATGTTCTATGGAATTCAATTCCATAGATTACAAATCCATTCCACCAATCAAGCCATTTAAGTTTATTAAATGATCATCTCTTTCTTAAAAATAATATTTGCTAAAGCTAAATCACAAACCATAGCAAAGTCTAAAATGTTATCACCCATCTCATTTCTTCTTCCAAAACCAAAGCCTTCATGAATCCTTTCATAGCCCTGTGTGCCTATTTAAGTCTTTTCATATAAATATCTTCTCTTCATTTGATATACTTGTACTAAAACATCCATATTATTCTAAAATTATTTCTCAACTCTATCATCTAGTCCTCTCCAACTAATACAAATTTTATTTGTATAATCCTATCAGTAACTCTATTTTTTCAATTATTCAATTATTTACTATATATTATAATTCACATCCATTGATTTCTCTAGCCTTCATGCATTTCCACTTATTCTCTTGAAGGCAAGCTACATTGATTCTTCATCTTCCCATGGGATCCACTGATTGAATACCCTCTTCCAAAAAGAGTTCCCACATTCCAAGCAGAAAAACCAAACCTTATATCTCTAGACAATCTTTACTTGTGCATGTCCAGTATGACATGGGAACCATTGCCTAATTTTCACCATTTCCAAAAAGAGTTTATATATTCCAAGAAGAAGAAAAAACAAACCTTATATCAAAGCCCAAGTGTAGTGAGAAATGGGCTAGTGCTGCTGGGGTGTTTCCAACCATCATAGATTAAAATAGGTACTAAACGCCAACCGTATATTCATCTTTTGATGAGACGTAAGCACTTTTCTATATTCTCTAATGCAACTTTCATCAGGCCCGTTTTTTCATACAACTCTCTTGAATTGGTTTATATGTTTCTATATTCTCTAATGCAACTTTCATTAGACTTGTTGTTTCATACAACTTGATCAAATTGATTTACAATTTCCGTATTCTCTAATGCAACTTTCATCAGCTGTGTCATTTCATACAACTTGATTGAATTGGTTTACATGTTTTTATATTCTCTAATGCAACTTTCATTATCCCTGTCGTTTCATACAACTTGTTCGAAACATTGCTACATAGAAAACATTATCCAAAAGTAAAGCATCAGAAATTCCATGTAAATGCCGTTGGCTGAATGACATTGGGCTGCAAAGTACAACTTTTGCCTTCCAATGCTGGTTTCAATGATACATCCGAAGACGCCAAAACATAAACAAAGATCGTCATGATTGAATTTCAAGATCCATTATAGAAATTAGATAGCAAAATTATTAATAGCAACACCTAGATGGTGTTGTAAAAGAATGCATTTAATGAAATTACCTATGATTGACGAATCTTGCTACATTTCCATAGAATGTTGCATCTAAACAAAGGGCATCTTCATCTTTCAAGACTCCTTCTGACCCCCAGTCAGCATCTAATAACACTGGATAAGTATGTCTATCATTACCAGTTATTTGCATGGTCCGATCATATAATTCCATATTGGTTAGGACTTCACCAACATATTCACATACAAAAGTGCCTCTTGGCAATTCCTCAAGGGTTCGAACACCCCACCCTTTTTCTTCAGATATCAAAAACACCTGTTACATGCAGAAGGCTGAGAACTTGCAAACAAAAGGAAAAATAGTCAAGTGGAGCTAATACTTATTTTTCAAAGTCATGTTGAGACATATATTTTCAGACATGTCTCAGCATTAAGAGGATTCAAACCAAGGAAAGACTAACCTGCAAATTGCAAGTTATGCCTCGCTGCACCACTCGATTTCCACACTGCTTACTGCATCCACATTTGCTCCAGCATTCTTTGATAAATTTCCTCATCAAATGGCCCTTGCAGGTGTCAGGTTGAACCTCATTCTTTGACCTCTCCAAAGGACAATCTTTGCAGTAAAAGAAATGGTGTTTTTGTGGGTCCTGTCTTGCAAAAACACATTCATCCAAAAATTCTTTCCTTAACTGGCCTTCTAATGTATAGGCATACTCACCTCCTGTTTCCCGTGCACATTGACAAGGAATGGATGATGACAAGCAATCTCCAAAGCAATCTGAACAGCAATTCTCATCCCCAATCCGAGCAAGTGAGAAACTTAGATAAGCATTTTGATAAACAATGTTTTGCGGTATGTAGTAAAACGAAGGTGGATAAACCTCGCTACTAACTTTATTCACCACTGAAATTCTGACCCTTTCTTCCCCCTTGGATATATCATTGACATCATGGAGTGGACTTACTTTATCAAGGGACAACTGACATGATGGAATGATATCTAAAGTATGATGATTAACGATTAAGGGTCCAGTGTCTTTCAGTTTCTTCTTATTCCTGCTGCTATTAGAAACTACAGATGCCTTATGCTTCTGTTGGGTACGGCGACAAGGACCATCCATGCCATTAGGAGCCAGAGAACTTGGGACTGGGGATACAAGCACCTTGGAAGACGGTTGCAAGTCAGTTAAACCATGTGATGAGCTTGCTGGAATAATGGAGTTGCTTTGGAAGGGATTGCCTTTAGAGCCCAAGACACTTTCCAAATTCAATTTCCTCAATGAACTAAAGGTTGGATCCAAATTTACCTCTCTTTCTGCTTCACCATGACTAGAATCAGTTCCGAGTTCTAGAAAGCATTGGCATAACTCCTCCATCAGCTTCATGACTGAAAAGTTGGGCTCAACAATTCTATATGATTTAAGACACTGATCCTCCACCATTTTAAGGACCAAATTAACATTTGGCATATGGAAATTTGAATGACCAACCACAGAGTTACAGATCAATGAAAGCTTCACCTCTCCAGAATTTGATGATGCAATCTCAATATGTTCAGATGATGAGTGTGGAATATCAAGGGTAGTTCCATTCTTACATGCCACATGTGGTGCATCTTTTCTTCCATACACCCCATCCACACCTGGTGATGCCAAGGCTTCAGTAGGATCTCGTTGCATAGTAGAATCACCCTTGAGTGAGCGACCTAAAGTATTTGTAGATTAGCAAAACATGAAAAACAGAGCAGTTCATGCCACGCAAATCAAATTAGTTGATCAACAAAAATCCACATAACTAAGCGGTAGGGCAACAAAATGTTTGAAAATTCCAAGCAAACATCCAAAATGGAGTAGTCTCATACACCTCTACCACAATTTCAAAAATCCATCTTACCCTCGATCAAATTCCCATCATTTGATTTAACAGGCTTGTTATGATTTTGGAAGTGTTTATATTGCACAAGCGATTCACTTGTGTCCTTGGAGGCCTGGGTTCGAGTCACTGAAACAGAGTCTAACGAAAATTGAGGTAAGGCTGTGTACAACTCGCCTTCCCCCAGATCCTGCTTTGGCAAGGGCCTTATTGACTGGGTATTGCAGCTATAGCTTTTTTATGTCATATAATGAGAAAGACGGGAATGAGGTGCACAGATTCTAGTTGAGGAAGAAAACAGAACCCATGGTAGAGATCATAGAAGGTACTTCTTTTTTCATGGCCTTTGCTCATGTTACATTTGTTGCACAATGACCATAGCCATGACAACATCCAAACAAGCAACAACAGCAATATGCACTATTAGGGATCATGTTCACTCCATTCAACAAATGCATCAAAATTCACAACAAAGTTATCTGCATTGCATTACAAGGGGGAAAAAGAGAGAGGGAGAACTACCCCTGACTTGAGTGACTTCAGCAGGAGTAACTTGGAAACACAGCCTAATTATCCAATCCGAGTTAAACCAACTGCATTAATCCAAACCAACCCAACCAAATAACCCTACATTAGCCTGCATAAATCAACTAGTCTTTTTGGTTATGGACATATTTGATGGGCTTTACATTCATCTGTGTTGTGATGAGCTTACAGAGATGAACTTACTAATGGGTTATTTCATGCTAAATTGGTTTATGCTTAAATCTCATTAATCTTTACACAAACAACTTCGAAACTAACTGGATCCAACTTGAACAATGCCCTTGCCTAATTAAACTTGGCTTGGGTTATACAAGGACTTTTAATCTCCATGTTGGGTCGAGTTTAAACAACCCAATATATAGATGAATTAGCATTGGTTGACTCCACAACCTGACCAACATGTCAAAATTGTACTCAAAAGCATTGAACCTTAGCCTTCAATAGGAGTGCCAACAGATCAATCAAGATTGGTGAAAGGGTGCCCATATCCATTACTCATCAATTAGTAATGAATCCATACTCACACCCATATGCCCATCATTGAAGATTTAACAGAAAAAAGAAGAAGACTATAGCCATAAATTCATACGTCTATCTTAAAAGAAATGTGATGTATAAATTTCTCATTACCATCATAAGCTGTTTCACACTCACATAGTCAGATTTATGAATCCTAGTACATTTATGTTTTTTTCTATCAATCTTTTGGCCATGTCCTCAGTAAGCCTAAGTGTTTTTGTATCTGGGGCTGTGTATCTACTTGAAACATCATAATGTTAGGATTTATGGTATAAATTTCTATTTATATTAAAAATAAATATCCATAATGTTAAATGGTTGTGAAATAGTGGAACACAAGGCAAGACGAAATAATCAATAAATTTCCATGCCATGCAGTGTCAAGATTTTCTCATGTATTTCCTACTTAGACACAGTTAAGCATGATTTTTTTTTGCACCAAGTTGCATCATTTATTTGTGGCAATTTCTAAACCTTCGAGATACCTTTATGAATATGATATTTCATTCCTTTACGAAATGAAAAGTGTGAAAGAAATAAATGATGTAGAAATCAATCTCAAATTCTCAATAGAAATCAAAATCAACAATTTTTGTCAGAGATCAATATTTTTCAATTCCTCAGGTAAAATCAAATTTCCTTAGATCCAATTAGGTAATCGCCACTTTAAAGAGTTAAAGGATGAAGGGTGCAAAGCAATTAACCTTATATTGCAAGGATATACTTTAAAAATAATCCATAGTTATAAATGTCATATCCCCCATATGGTAAAAAGTATATTCCATACATACAAATAACACTACCAAGTACCAACAACCAATAAGATAGGGATGTGAAATAACATGAATAAATACACATACATGTTTTTCAGATAGAACTTGAGTTAGGAGGATGGGTCACAGCAATAGTAATCTCAAAATGTGGAATTTCACCCTTCAATAGATTGTTTTTAGGCTTACCTGAAGTACTACAATTATGATTACTTAGCCCATTCTCCAACAAATGATCAGTGTCAGCTTCAACTTTAGGCTCTTTCAAGCAAGTTTTGTTAGCAGTTTCCTCAGGCCTCAACCCTTTCTTTTGACAAGCAACATGGGACAAACTGGGCTCAACTCTTTGCTGTCTAATGCTTGATTGGTGTGAAACAACCTCATTCCTTTTCTCCCTACCAAATATCAAAGGTGGAACATGCTCAATTGCTTGATTTGAATCAAATTCCATTTTTTTGGCTCCAACATACGATTGAGCTTGAGGTGAAACAAATTCAGAGTTTTCCTGTGTAAGGCGAGTTTGAGGGGAAACAGTCCCATCTAATTTTCTCATCTTTGAGGAAGATTCACCAGCCATTGTGCCAGAATTGGAAAGAATATTTGAAGAATGATCATCTTCTTGCCATTGACGCTTTGCTGCAGAAGGCTCAGAAGTGTCATTTATCCGATGTTCTTCATGTTGATCTTCCATTGTCTGACAATCAAAGAATGTAATTTGTTACCAAAAAGTGTTAAACAAACGAAATAAAAACTCAAGCCAACAAAGCAAATGGAACAAATATATTTGCATACATCGATCTTCTCGACCTGCTTCTTCTTTACTTCTTGTTCCTGACAAGAAAAGATAGAGAAGAAAAAGAGAGATCGCAAGAATGAGAAAGCAAAATCAGGAAACGCAAGCCAGGCATGTACCTGAAAATCAAATATGGCATCTGCAAGAACTCTATAATTCTCTTCTTCAATAAGCTCCCAATTGTTATCATAAACTTTCAGGAGGTTCTTCAGTACAGGTTGCACTTTTTTTGGTGAAATTCCTATGCCCTTCATTGCCTGCATAGCCTTTGAAACTCTTGGAGGGACCATTTCATCAAAATAAAGTAAAAACCTTCAAAAACCCTGAATCAAATCTTCTCGTTTATTATTCTTACAGCAGAGACCTGTCACCAGACAAATACCTACATCTTCTCACACTATGTAGTAGAAGTATAGGAATAAAGATTTGGGACAAAAGCATTCATCAGTCATTCATTTATCCAAATTATCCTGAAGCACAATAAAAATCAAACAAAGGAGTGGCAGTCTGATCAAACACCTAGCTTAATTATAAGAATTGCTTCAAGATGGAACAGGCTACTGCTGTTATTGCACATCTTATAGACACGGATACAAAAATTAATGCGTAATCAGTCATTAAAAGATATTTTAATTCTAAATTGGTCATGTAGTAGAAATCTGGTTGCACTGAAATTCCTCAAAAAAGGAGAAAAATTAGATGAAAACATTTCCTAAAGGTAGTAGAAAGTTATACCAGCTTAAAGGGCCCAAGAAAATTTCACTTTCTTTTGTAATTTGTTTTTACATTTATATAGAGTGAAAAAGAAGAAATGGTAATGATTTTCTCCCTTACTGAGATCCTAATAGTAAAGGTAATCTGTATTTGTCAAACATCATCTTGCAATGGGAAAGATGGCATTGCAAGGTATTGTTTATAAATGGGAAAGGGTTTGTAACAGAGAAGACCAGAAGATAAAGACCATTATTCTAAATTTCATTTACTAGCTGAATCACTTGCTTAAATTTTTTCTCATAAGTGAGGAACTTATGGCGAATATACTTAACTGTTAAGCTTCTTGCAAATTGTGCCAATGTGTTAGTCATTTTTTTCTACCTTCTGTTTTCTTCTAAACATATTGCATATATTTCTTTGCATGGTTAATGATGCTTGGGGGAACAAGGTGCTTGTGATTTGCTTCAAATGAAGATCATTTTGTGAGCAACGATAACTGTACTTTCTTGAATATACGCCAATATATGAAGCCTCCATGGTGAACACACACAAGTATTGTGCTACTTTTTTTATTGCAGTTGATTTCTACGTGGTCAAGAGACTTGAAAAAGTCAATCATCACAGTAAGTGAATGAAGAAAATTCTAGAAGTTCATTTTCAAGGCTGATCAAAGTCAGAGGATGACAAGCGTGAACATTGTGGTCAAACCAGAGTTTTGAAAACAGACAATTAGAGTGAACCAAAGGGGGTGGTGCAAGCTGTTCGGCCCAAGAATGAATGTAAGCAGATAACATCAGAGACGTGTTGTCAGGAAAAAATAAAGAGGCAAGAAAGAAGAATAAAAAAGTGACATTCTTTATAAAATAAAAAAGTGACATTCTTTATAACTTTACCACAAGTTTTAAAAATACTATGGCAATCACAACCAACCAATATCCATTAGTAAAAACCGTTCGAATGACAACACATCCTTTCCTATTATTACCATACTTCTTTGAAGATCAGCCATGGCCAATTTTATGCAAATTACTGATCTTGGCCAAACTACAAAGCCTACTAAATCAGCATGTCAATAGAACCATATCATTCAAGCACTGTCTGATTCTCAAAGCAGCCCACAAATGATGAAACTGTTAATGGATTCAGAAACTGACTCTCACAACCAGAAAAAATAGTCATTGTAATATTGCACACACTAGCAGTTTCTCTTTGATTTCAACCACAGTTTGATCCTTCGTAAAGCAGCCCCACCACAGATCAACATACAAAAGGGTTTGGACACTGTGACTTCCAAGACCAGAAAGAAAATGGTCATTGTCCTTGTCTTAGATTGCACGAAATAATTATTGATGTTTGATTTTGTCCATCCGGCCCACAGTTTGACAGCCTAAGCACTAGATCAGGACTTTTGGAAGAGC
The DNA here is from genome assembly GCA_036873735.1 of Pouteria campechiana. Classification (NCBI taxonomy): domain Eukaryota; kingdom Viridiplantae; phylum Streptophyta; class Magnoliopsida; order Ericales; family Sapotaceae; genus Pouteria; species Pouteria campechiana. The sequence goes on along the minus strand of JAYJMB010085760.1, from coordinate 38,685 downwards.
AGCATTTACACAAGATAGCAATGAAAACTTACAAATACATATCCATTTAAGATTAAACATGAAGGCAACAAATCCAATTGGTGGCTTGAGCATAAATGATAACAATTCTCATTTGCAGCAAAAGCAGAGAAATCAGCATTGCCTGGTGGCTTAAAATCTTTCTTATGTCAAAACAGAGAAAGGCATCCCCTCTCCATACTCCTAAAGAAGGGAAAGAACAATGTTTCATTCAAGGATTTTTAAGGGTGTTTTGTGCTCTAGATTGTGTTGCAATGCCACTTTACAGGCAACTTTTTCTACCAATATCAGATTTGGTGCATTTAAATGGGTGGAAATAGTATTCTAAGAGGAACGATATTCCTAGAAACTCATTTAAGCTTGGAAACCATTCAAAAGTTAGGATTTCTATTTCATTGAAAGGAACAGCAACAACAGCCACCATTAAGTAGGTGTGCAACTTGGTTAACCCAAAAAAAAAAAAAAAAAATCAGTGTTAGTGTGGGCTTTTTGAAAACCCAAATTTTTCAAACCGGGTTGGGTTTAACCCACCCAATTTATAATAGGGTTAAAATTAGGGTTTAATGAGACCCAACCCAGAAAAATCCCATGCCTAACCCGTGTTTACTATTATATCTCTAAGTATATGCTCTTTGCAAATAAATCTCATGCCTAGACATGATTTTTTAAGAAATTATTGCATTAATATGTCTTTATGTCCATCTCTAATACTCTTGAATATTGTTTATGTAGAAATTACTTTTCAAATTTAATTATTTTAAATAAAATTTACTATGAAAATTTGTTATATTCTTGGAATATTTATGAAGTTATAATATTATATATTTTTTGGAAATATTTTGACATCATTTTCTTAATTATTTGCTACTTTAATAGTTTAATTTATTACATTTTGAAGATTTAAAATTTTGCTAAAAAAAGTGTGAATTATAAATAAGTTAGAATTGAAAATCATAGGTAGCACAAAGCTGAACACAAAACTTAACCCAAACCCGAATTGAACCCAAACCAAACCTGAACAATAAGGTTGGGGCTAAGGTTTTAGAAATAGGGTTAAAGTTGTTGACTAAAACCTGAGTCAACCCGACCCGAGTTGCACCCCTACCATTAAGTCCCTATAGGGCCTAATCATTCCAAAGAATAAACCTTTACACCATGAAGTCTATACAAGACCTGGTTATTCCAAAGAATAAACCTTTCCAACTACCCAATGCATTTTATAATCCAACTCGTTTTCTTATGCAACCTGGATTCATACAACTCCAATGCACCAAACCACCTCCCACCCCCTCCAAATAATCATAAAATAATATTTATAAGCGAAGAGGCTTATATAGCAAAGTAGCCATTGATTAATTTCACTAGATAAGTCATAGTGTAAATCTAAAGTTAGATAAATGACAAAACACTTTGAAACCCAAAAGCTTTAGAATTTATTAAACTAAAATCAAGTATACAGAAGGCAAGTTCAACAATAAAATATAACCAATTAGATATCTAGGATGAATATACAAAAAAAGTGGAAGAATTGACAAGGGTGTTGCATTCAAAAATCAAATTAAGTAGAAGCAATAGCATTCTGCTTTGGGAATTTTATATGATCTTTGAGTACCAATTAAGTTAAAAAGAAAATTTAATATGACAGTTAACAAGATTGGCTATCATTTATGGTGTTGAATATTGGTCAGTCAAAGAACAATGTATTCATAGAATGAGTTTAGCCAAAATAAGAATGTTGAGTAGAATATATGGTAAAACTAAAAAGGATATGTAATATCCCATACTTTTGTATGCTTGAAAAAAAATACATTTAAGCATGAATATGATGTAGAGGCGGAGGCAATATCGAGAATACTAATACCCATTTTTAATGTCTGATTGACAATAGTATAAATTTCTATGATAATTAGATGGTGAATGTGGAAAATATCATCATGCAAACAAGTTGGGAATTTAAGACTAATCAGAACCGTCTAATTTTAGGATGGCGAGCCTGATCAATCGGGAAATTTAGGGCAAAATAGCAGGGAGCAGCTAAGGAAAGATCCTTGAACTTCAGAATAAACAAATGATCGGTTTAAATGAAATTAGCACCACTAGATTGGGTGCAGAAAGTCAGAAATTTCAATAGATGGCACATCAGAGAATCTAGAATATTGGCAGTTTACTGTTTAAATTATAAGGTTGGTAGTTAACTAAATGAGGAAGGGATAAGAGAGTTATTAAGATTAATCCTATGAATTTAATTAAAGATTTTAATGAGGATTGTAATTGGGGCAGAGTAAGGAGCACATGTAGGGTGATGAAAGAATGGGGTCTTGGGGAGTTGCTTGCTGGCAGCATTCAAGCTGCTGGGTGGCAACCTCCCAACCCCATTATGGCCATTGAGCATGCAATGGGATTTTCTACATGGGCAGTGCAATCTCATAGCTGGAGGTGAAAAAGAAAAGTTGAAACATAGAAGAGGGGTTGGAATTTCATAAGGAGTGGTTGCAACGGCCCTGCAGGAGAAAGCCACTAGTGAAGCTGAAATTTTAAACTGGGATTGCAAGTTATGACGCACTGAAGAGGTCAGGTAAGTAAATTTAAATGCAATTCTTTTAATTTTAATGGTTGGTTGGGATGCTTTTGAGATCGTCGTCATCTTGCTAGTGGCATGCCTCTCCGTATCCTCGAGATGGGCTATCGATGCCTGGATCTCCTCCAGCTGAAAAGGGGATGTGCACCAAAGGGATAATGAATCTGTTATTAGATTCAGAATCTAAACCTCATATGGAAAAGAAATTCGATTCATGCTAGTAAACAGAAATTGCTCTAGTTGTTAGATGAATGGCTCTACTTCAACTTAAATTTCTCTGTCTTAGACTTGGAATTCATCAGCTAGAACCAGAGATATCATAATATTTCATAAACTTATAAATCTGGTGGAAAATGGACACCTGGATTAAGAAATTTAGGGTGTCTAATAGAAGCCACAACGTAGCTGCTTTTCACATGAAATGGAGGCCCGAACAGGGGAACGATCGAAAATGGCATCTCTCCCCTTCGCTGTTAATTCAGTGTCTTGAATTTTTCCAAGTGTATTGAAATAGAAAAGGAAAAGGGATGGGTTAGAAGGAAGCATAAAGACAAAATCAGGGTGCTTATATTGCATGGATGGAATTTCAATTCAAATAATGGGCTGGCTGCTTTCAATAAAATGACAAGTTGGGACTTATATGTCAACTTGTAAGCTAGTCAGTTACACAGGGAAATGGAAATGCAAACTGAGAAACTAGCACCTGATTGCTATTTACAGAAAACAGGGGATCAGAAATGGTATTCTCGCCATGAGTTTCTATCTGTGTGTTTTGCACTAAGGGAGATCCACATTAAGAAGCTTTGGAAATAAATAAATGAAAAAGAAAGTAGAGTAGAACATGATTGCTACACAAAGGCAGAAAAAAAAGGTAATGAAAGTGATATTTTTTCCTATTAATCGTCAGATAGGTGACTTTGGTTTTCATCTATGTTGTGCATTAATGGAAATTAAAACTACATTGCAATGTGTTGAACAAAACAATATGCAAAGAAGAATAAATGTAAATGAATGACATATTTAGAAACAGGGTGATTGTCAAGCTATAAAGTCTGGATTTTCTTCTCATAGGTTTTTCCCATTATTCGTTTGAGTTGGCTGAGTAATTTTGAAGTGACTGGTAATTTCTGAAATCAGGACAAGGAGATTGGGCCCAAACAATTGCCATGAGATATATGGATATATATTGGAACGTGGATTGAATGGTCAAACTTTAAATGTTACTGTAAGTTCTCTTTCTTCCCTCAATACATTTGTATTGATATTGTGCCATAAATTAATTGCAGAGTTGTGGAATGGAAATAAAATCTCACAGATGAGCATTGGCCTTAAAAAAGGCTGCGTGAGCAGCACTAGGGCCATGGCAAGATCACATAGACTATGAGATAAACCATCCATTGGAAATATGGTCTCAGTGTTAGCCTATTTAAATACTAATTTATATGAAGGATCAGAGAGGAGTTTAGTGCTAACCAACTCATTGGGTGCTGAGTCTCACGAATGACTAATTAAAAATATGAGAAGTATATGAAATTAGAGAGTTTAGTGTTAGCCAACTCGTTGGGCGCTGAGTCTCATGAATGACTAATTAAAAATATGAGAAGTCTATTCATATAAAATTTAACCACATGAACAATATTATGATTATGGCAAAGGCCCCAGAAGCCATCATGTAAGCTGCCCAATGGAAAAAGATTTTTACTACTGCCTAAAATATGGTTGATCATGTCAAATAGCTTATTTAAACATAAGACATAAGAATAGAGTTATACTTATACTTAGTTTTATCTAGAAAATATGTGCATAAAAATAAAATATAATAAATAACTAAAGATGAGAAACCCTAAATGAATAGCTCAAAAAAAAATAGTTCTATGGTGGTAAATAACCACTAACATAAAGTATGTTTCATATTCATGATAATTTACATAAAGGAAGAGGAGATTTAGATAAGGTGATACTTGAAGAAGTAGCTTTTCCAATGGAACCCAAAGGTAAGTAAACTAAAACCAAAAATAGATTTGCAAAATGTTATGTTATGAAATGTTTTATTATAAATTAATAATTTATAGCTGTTGAGTTTTTTTTCGTGAATTTCATTCAAATTAAGGGAAAATCATGGCTTTATATATTTTACTGCGAATAGATTTGATGAAATTGAGTCAATTTTGCTTGTTGTGAAAATGAGGTTATAAAAACATATGATCCATTGCAAATGACCCCAAATAGTGTGCCTTGAGCATGACGCTAAAGTGTGTCACATGATGAATACTTGTGTAGAGCTTGCTATAAAGGTGGGATAACCAAACTGGGTCAATAGTAACTGAGCTTGGGACTACAAAATATGTGGTAGTTAAACTGGTTTAGTGTTGATGTGATCACTGAATCTTGGACTACGATGGTTGTAAAGGATAACCAATATTGAGTGAAATGTGTATTCAGTAAAATATTCATGGCACATATACATAAAAATATGCATTGGTATTATTGCATATAAAAAATGTTGTACATGAGTATTGCTTTTAAATTATGGATAATGAGCTAGGAAATATGATGTTTGAAATTTTTGGACTAACACTGTTTAAATTGAATTTATTGAAAAATTTGTTTACTTACTAAGCTTCAATCTCATGCCTTTTTATTTTTTAAATGTTTCCAGAGGAAAGAAATGTTAATGTGACAACAAAAATTACAAAAAAGAAAGTCTAGTGGAAGATGTAAGATCTTTGACTAAGTGAGATTTTCTCCTCTATTTCATTTTGTTCTTATTGATCTTAAACCTATGATCTTGAAACTATGAATGAATGCACCAGGGATGGCAGCATAACTTCAAATAGGGTGTCACATGTAAACTGTGTATCGAGGTATTCTCACCCAAAACCAGGGTGGTACAAGATAAAATTAAAAATAAATAATTTAAAGGTTAAATAAATAGCCTTAGACTTGATTTGGGAATTGGTAGGGAAGGCTTTACCTTAGAAAAAGATTTCCTTCTCTTTTCCCGTCGCCTTTAATTAATATGAAATTTATCTACCTCCAACTTCACCTAACAAACCTATTTATCCTTTTATTATAACCTACATTTTCAATCATCATTCCTAATCTTTCAACTCAAAAAGTCTTAATTATCTACCTTTCATATTTTTGATTTAAAAATTGTTTCTAATTAAAAAGTCTTAATCATATTTTCAATCAAAATTCATTTATCTACCTTTACAAATTCCAGTTTTTTTGTCCTCTTCTTCTCCCTTTCCCATCTTCCTAAACAGCCCCCCTTGGTTTAATGAATAAGTTAGGTAAAGGGGGTTTTACAAGCCTTTTACATTTTACCTCTAACTTATCTTATGTACTTAACTAAACAAGGTATTAAAAAAATAGAGAACTCTACATTTTCTATGGTAGACCATATTTTTAAATCATTACTCAACCTTTTCAACCAAAAATCCCATCTTCCAATCATTGCACCTTATTTTTTGAACTTCATTATAATATTTTGTCTTTATTCTTTTCTCCACTTACATCATTTTTAGGTTGCTTCCATCAAACATTAGTTCTCACTTCCTTTCTACTTTTACGTTATACATCAAACCAAACAAACCCTTAGGCACCTTTTGTTAACAAAAATAGGAGACAAATTCTCTTTTTTTATAACCTTTTAATTAACGCAATATTGATATACTCCAACAATCCTACTTTTTTGTAACAGTACTCATATTTCTAATAATCACTTCTCATCTTTCCATTGAAAAAGTATATATGTTTTATTTTTATTCATTTCATTTCTAATCATTAACCTCATCCTATAATATCATTTTTTTCAAATTCCACCTTTTCTCTCCTCTTTTGCAAATTTGCATAAAATTAAAGTAATTTCTAATTAAAGAAGCCCAAACGAAAAAAGAATAGGAAAAGCTCTAGGTCCAAATAATATACTAATTTAGGTGTGGAAGTGCGCAAGAGATATAGGTTTAAATTGATTGATGAATTTATGCAATAAGATTATAAAATCAAAGAAATATCAAATGAAAATTTTGATATGGTTAAGACATGAAACAAATATTTTGACAATTTAATTTGATTTTAAGCTAAGAAATCCCTTGTTGAAGCTATTTTCCTACATAAGCAATTGTTGGGAAAACAAGAAGCGAAGAAGAGTAATATTCATATAGTTTTTATTGATTTGGAAAGAGCATATGACACGGTTCTTATGGAATTAATATTTTAGGTATTAAAAAAGAAAACAATTAATTATAGATATATCAATATTATTAGGCATATGTATGATAGAGCTATAACAAATATGGGAGCCATGAGTGAAGAAATAAACAAGTCTCCAATTGTGGCAAGTTTACATCAAGGGTCTATATGGGGAAAAGAAATATAAAAAAGATATGGAAAAGTAGAGAACAAGAGAAAAAATGATGCAATGAGAAGTAATGATTAGAAATAAAATCAATAAAGATAATAGGTAAGCTTTTTGTATGAAAAGACGGGAAATAATTATGACAAATATATACAATAATGAGAAAAAAGTATAGTTATTAGGTAGTTAAGATATTAAATCACAATTAGGAAAGAGAGGAAAACTTTTCCAACACTTTTCCTTATTCCCAAATAGAGCCCAAGGTTCGACTCTAAACCCTATCTACTTTAGTTATGAAGGAGCTCACTCGACATTTATAGGAAAAGATGCCTTAGCATGTATTATTTGCAGAAAATAAGTTTAATAGATAAGACGAGAGAAAGCATAAAGTTAAAGCTATATAAATGACAAAATGTTTTAGAATTTAAGGATTTTATGATTAGTAAAATGAGAGCAAAGTATATGAAATGTGACTTTAACAATAATGGAAAAATAAATGATGATCAGGTTGAGATTGTAGATTAGGTACCTACAAAATGACCATTTTAAGTATTTGGGGTCAATTGATGAGGATACTACAAATAGAACTCAAGCTAGATGTAATAAATGGTGTTGTGTTTCTAGAATTTTATATGACCATTGAGTGTAAATTAAATTAAAAGACAAACTTTAGAAGACAACTATAAGATCAGCTATGCTTTATAAGGTAGAGTGTTGGGTGCCTAGAGAAGAATAATCACACAATATGTGTAACAAAATGAGGATGTTAAGATGGATGAATGATAAAACAATAAAAAAAGAAAAAAATTACAAATAAAGAATATCAGATAATCTAAAAATAGAAACGATATGTAATAAAATGATAAAAAGAAGACTTAAATGGTTTTTCATGTGAAATAGAGGTCAAAAGCCGCACCAGTTAATAGGAATTTATAAAAATAGAAGGCTACAAGAGAACTAAAGGTAGGAATGGTGCAATAGGTTTCATGGGGCTGAACAATTAGGTGGGAAACAACTTTTGATAATAGCTAGTTCAAGGTAGTGGAGAAATTGATAAGGATAGAATTCAAGCCAAAAGAAATATATGGCTTTCTACTTTTGAAATTCTATCCAATCGTCAAGTGCTAATTAAATTAAAAGGAAAATTTTATAAGACAACCATAAGATTGGCTATGCTTTATAGCATAAATGTTGGACCATTAAAGAACAACTACAAAAAACGAATGTAACTAAATGAGGATATTGAGATGAATAAGCAATAAAACAAGAAAAGATAAAATTAAAAAAGAAGTAATTCAAGATAACCTAAAGGGTAATAAAATAAGAAAAAGTATACTTAGGTGGTTTGGTCATTTAAACTAGTGACCAAAATCTGGATTAGTTACAAGGAATGAATTTATCAAAATATATATAAGAGAACTTAGAGGTCATTAAAAATGATATAAAAATTCTTGGGCTTATTGAGGAAACAACTTAAGATCAACAGAAATGATGCAACAGAATCTATGAGCTGACCCTGCTTAAGTAAGAAATAACTTATGATGATGATAATGATTCCCAATTTCCAGATAAACCCTTGGTAGTTCAGTCAAGTTCAATGGAAATCAAGAACTAAACCAAAGCTGAGTGAGTTTATCGGAGTAATAGGCCATCAGAGAACAAGAAGAATACCAAAAAGAATATGGTTAGGGATTATTAAGAAAGATGCTAAGGGGCTTGATTGGTAGAATGGATTTGATTGGAATGAATTGTAAATGATGATACTAACATGAGAGATAATGTTCGTAATGAAGTGAACAAAGTTAAAACAAATAGGGGGTAATAATCAAAAATATAAGTAACAATGGAAAAAAGTAGAGTTGTTATAAAAAGTACCAGTTAAATCAAGCCTTGAAAAATTGAATTTTCCAAGCAAATCTATTCCGGGTAGCTAATCAAGCCCTTCAAATGCTTTGAGCTTTTACCAAGGACATAACCCCAGATTGATAGGAATGATACAATAGGACCCATGCAGCTAATGCGCTTTGGTGGGAAAACAGTTTGTGATGGTGATGATAAGAAGTTATCTTGGTGAATCAAGAGAAACAATTGCTGTCTGTGAAAATTGGAACACAAGGGCATCACAAGCCTCCATTTTTCTCTTCTTACGCACACACGTGCAGCACATACACTTCCATAGGCTTGCAGTGGACGACCGGGAATCTTCTTACTTCACATTCAAACAGGGGAAGAAAACGAAAATTTCCTCCAAAACAGCGCTTTCGAAAGAAATAAGGGACAACAACATCCAAAACAACGACACTGCAACTGATCATCCTCATGCCATTCAAACACTAAAACGGGAGTCAAAAGTAATGTCTTTCCAAAGGGAAAGCAGCGCATTCGATAAGCAATTCCAACGGAAAGAAAAACAATTAGAATTTGAAAATCGCTTTCTAACCTCGAAACGGAAGGGAAAACACGAGCATTACACTCCAGCAACCCAATTGCATGCAGTTCGGAGAAGAAGAGCGATTTCCGAAGGGATGTTTTATGGAAAAACCTCAAAAACAGGGAGAAAATATATATATATATGTATATATACATATATCATCGTCGGGCATCGAAGCGAAGGACAGAGATGGCGAGGCCGGACTCGGGAAACGCAGAAATTCAATGCGGAAATCTAGAGAAAAGGAAGAGCAACCGGCGCTCTCGACTCTCGACTCTCTCCCTCCTCTCTGCCGCGCAGAAGAGAGCCCAGCAGGAGCGAGGGAAAGCAAGCGTGAACTTTTTTTTAAGAAACTACTTGATACTCGGGCGGAGGATGTGCGCCATGCTCGGGCTTTTCGAGACAGAATATCTGTGGCGTTCCAAGGTAGGACATAGGAAAGCATCCGATTTTGTCCGCTCAGTAGCTTGCTTGCTTTACAGGTTCTGTTCGTCGCTCGCAGGGGTTGGAAGTGGCAGAAGAGGAAAGAAAAGTAATGTTCTACCTCTACCTCTTTCTAAGAAACGAAAATTAATAATGCTGAACTAAAAAGGAGTTTGAAGCAATGTTACCTTTCACTGTATCAGCTAGTCCAATCCAGATGCTTAGCTGTACCAATTAGATAAATTAAGGGTTTTAAAAAGAGGGTTAGGGTTTTAAAATGAGGGTTTTTATAAAAGGAAGATTCCAGGAAGGATCCTTTGGAGCACCTTCTTATGCTTTAGACCTAGTCATGCATATGTAGAATTCACAATTCATGTTTTAAATCTAAACCATCAGTTATCATTATCTTGTACTTTTAATAGAAAATTTTGATAAATAAAATTATAATCATTCATATTCTTTGTAAGCTAAACTGTTGAACTCATAGAAACAAAGAAATCGAATCTAAACCATGCACGTAAAAATGAATACATCTATGAACATATATTGATAAAAATAGAGAGAGAGAGAGAAATAATATGGCCCATTGGTATAAAATAAATTAGCGAAAAAATTCTTAATAAAAAACTTTGACTGTATCAAAGAGATGACGTTAAACTAATTTTGGGTATTCAAAATAAGCTCTAATAAAAGTTAGATTGTGGAAAAGATTCTCGGTGCAACTAGGTCTGTAGTTTCTGGTCCATCGGATGACCTATTTTAACCCTATTTATAAAAAACCTACTTTATATTACGTCTAAGTTAGTTGAGTTCAAGTCCGACCTCACCGTACTTTTTACAAGGTTGGGTTGAGCGTTTCTAAATCAAAATTGGTTCTTTAAAAATTTAATTGAATCATACTTTCAAATAATGCAAAGCCACATTCATTTCTACGGCAATATCCAAATTCAAACTACTCACACTATTATCATCCGCATATCAGATACAATTCTAAAGTAGGAAAATGAATAATACAGACATTATTAAATAAAGCATATAAAATAATTCAATTAATCAAAGGCATACTCATAATAGATAACACGTAATCAGCATATATCAAAAAGGAGGAAACATACCAAATCATAGCTGCCAACTGTTTACCAGATTTAGTGACTGAGAGAGCTACTATTTCTATCTGTCATCGACATGAGGGGGTTGTCAGTTGTCAGTATGAGAAAATTAAAGAAGAAAGCAATTATGATACACAGGAGAAATTAGAAAAAGAGGAAAGAAAGAGAGGAAAATCATAACAAAACATAGGGAAGAAAACAAATAATACCTTAATGAAGCAAGATATATGGTGCCAACATTCGTAACACTGTTTAAGACAATTGATGGTGACAATGATGGTAAGTTGGCTATGGGCAATGAGAAATAGGTGCAGGTGCTACTGCTCCTTAGGCACCACTGTCGTCGACAAGAATGAGGGGGAAGAGAGGATTAAAATGGTGTCAATGTTGGTGACAATGAAAGCAATAAAGATGGTATTGGGACGATAATGGAAGTGATACCGGATACGTTGATTAAGCTGGTGCTCTGCCTCAGGGTCTCTTTCGTCTGTGAGATATAGTTGTCGGTGACATCAATTAGCAGCAACAGAGATCGGATTGGCTATGGATGTGTGACGAGTTAGCTGTTTCATTTTATTTTTAATATTACTCGGGAATAGGACCTTAAGAGATGGTACGTGAAATAGGGAGGGCTTATTCACGAGAGCTTATATAAACGAGAATGAATACTTGGTCCTTGTATAGCTATGGTTGGGTCGGTGGTGCACAGGGACGGATACGATTGTATGAGTGTCTTTACGCAAAGATGACTCCAAATGGATACGCTACAGCTATACATTCTTATCCAATTTTAGTACCCTCTAACAATATCTAACCCAAGATTCACCCCTAAAGAAGGAATCATATTACTATAATTTAAGTGAAGCCAATGTATACACCCCATGTTAATATCATAATCAATTTTTATGAAAATACTTACAACCCTATTTTCTCTTTTCATTTAAAAGTTTATTTTATCTATATTTAGTTAATAGTTACTGATATTGTTTTTATTTGAGAATGGAAAATGAGGTGAGAATAAAAGAAATATAAAAAAGTGAGGAAAAAAAGATAGAATACTATGATGTGATCGGGAGTAATTATTAGAAATAAAATTAATAAAAATAAATAGATAATTTTTGTATAAAATTAAAAATAATGATTGAAAATATAGATAACAATAGATATATAAGTTCAATATTGAATCATATTAATAGGTTTAGTAAAAGGGTAAAAAATAGTAAAAAGTGAAAACTCTACATAAAAAAAATAAAAAATTGATATTATGAATGATTTACTTTATTGAGTATTTGAGCATTATAAACTATTTGTTAGTATAGTTTAGGAAGATAAAAAAAAATTTAAAAAGCCAAAAATAATCTCATTATATGACTATTATTTATATTTAAAAGTGGTCTTATAAGCCTCCTTCATAAACTCCAGTAAATGCAACTCATTCTTCAAATTTACTTATTTTAAATAAATATGTTATGAGACTACAAATAAGCTAAATCAAATCGGAATTCTAGAAAAATAAATGTTCAAGTCATTTTGAAAAAAAAAACATCAATTATCTTTTGTTTTTAACCTAGTGTTATCAAAAAATCATAATTAGTAATCTTTCATGCAAAAACTAAATAATAGAAATATAAGCTTTCAGATATCAATTTAATTACAATGGATATAGATTTTATTTCAAATATAATATTATTTGTAATTTAATCAAAATCATGAATTAGCTTCAATAGAGAATTGGGACAATAGATGGAAAGGAGAAAAAAAGTGGTTCTTAATAATAAAATAGTCTTCCAAATTAAAATTTATGACCTCTTTATTGTTGAACCAAACGGTGTATGCGGCAATTAGCTAAGTTTTGATGATAAGCAACAACATATGAGTGAACATGTGTGGTACTAATAGTTGTGTTCTTAAGCATTGCAAAACTAGACATGAGAATCCAGGGTAACAACTCAAATGGAGTGGACGGTGCATATAGCGAATGCATCAACAAACATAATCCATTAATTGAAAGAAAACAAGAATAATTTGAAAGAATGACACTAAAACTTTGAAAAGATGTCATCAAGTAAATCTATAGCCATGGAACTCAAGCCTCGATGAATGATCAAGTATATTATCTACAAATAAAATCAGTGTTAGATAGCACCTGCCTCAGGAAGATTCAGACAAATCGTTCCATGGACAAGTCAGAAAAATTATTTATAATCAATACTTGTCCGCAACACAAAGATGAATTCAGTTTGCAGAAACAGAAATGAAATGGATCTGAAATCAGACAAATGTGGAAGCTAAGATAGAGTCAAAATTACTCAAGCATTTGTCTATCACAAAAAGCTTATCTGAAAATTGAAGGGGACAATGCACCTGTCTACAATTTCTACAGAAAATATAGAAAACAAAGAAGAAATGGTGCAATGGCTACAGAAGAAAATTTTGTCTGTCATCTTCATCTACAAAGGTTGTCTGTCACTAGCAACAGTCAAAACATTATTACTTAACAGTCAACCCATCATATGAATAATTAAAAGGAGGATTCATCTGCATGCCATAATTTTGTCTATCACTTACGATAGATAAACCAATAGATAAATCATTTGGAAAACTTTATCTATGACCTGTAACTTTGTCTGCTGATTTTAACAGACAAATAATAAAAAAATTATTATGTCTATTAGAGAACGAGCCTTGTCTGCCAAAAAGGATTATCTGTTACTTACAATAGACAAAGTCACTTCTACTGATGAAAAGAAGACTTTATTTGGTAAAATTCACCTCATTTACTATGAAGAAGCTTTGCTTGCACCACAAGGATCGTCTGCTACTTACAACAAACAAAGCCAACTCATCTGATGAAGGAAACTTTGTTGCTAAGAGAACAATATTTGATGAGTAGTGAAGAAGAAGAACTTTGTCTATACTTCAAGGGTTCATCTGTTACTTATAACAGACAAATCAGAAGATGAAATAAAATACTGCAACAATCTCTAACAGAATTAAAAAGATGAAGTTGTTTATTATGGATCTATTCAAAGTCACTTTGTCTATTACTTACAAAAGAGAAAAATTCAAGAGACAAAGTCCTTAGATAAATTATGACATATCATAAAGCATAAAAGCCACTTGTACTAAAAATCACTGAATGTACTCTCCGGTCAAAATCTCACTCGAAGTAGATTTTATAAAGTAGATCGAACAACTTGAGATTAACTGAATATGGAAAAAAATTCTAAGAAAAGCAATTTACATTCTGATAAAGGTTGCAACTTTCAGAGACTGCATCCCTTTAGGCTTAATGGATATTTTTCCAGAATTATGAAAGATTCAGTTAAGCAAAAAAGTCTTCATCTAGCGATTTCTAAACTAGAAAATTATCTTCTTCAAAGACGGCGCTGCAGGTTTACTAGCTACAAATAAGTTTCTCAAGAAGATAACTTTTCAACAAAAAAATCAGAATGGTCTTTGACATTCAAAGGAAAGTAGACTACCTCCAACGGGAAAGAAAATTTTGAAGTTATATAAAGGTAGTGTAGTATCAACGAAGAAGGTTGAAGAAGCTGAAAGAAAACAAGAACAAAGCTTAAATAAGTAACACCTCTCTCAGTCAGACTATGCTTCATCATAAATAATCAATCTCCATTACGCTGATAGACAATGAGCCTAAAAGTTCTATCTTAATGATACACCTGGCATATTGATATCTAATGAGCTTTAATAAGATATCATTCTATAAATGGGCCCAATTTCTATACAAATTAGCCTAGTAAAAGAGGCAATGTAATGTGCAAAAAAAGTGCTGTTAATCAGCTATGTGAGTTTATAGTGAGCTCGTGAAAACCACATTGTATGGGTTATAGGTGAGCTCTAGAAAACCAACAAGTTTGCTGGTGATCTTTGAAACCAGTGAGTTTCCCGATGAGCTCGTAAAACCAGAAGAGTGTTGAGAATACTATGCTTATGCCCCCTAAAGCTAGAATCTAGAAGAGTGTTGGGCACACTATCTACGCCAACTGAAGCTAGAATCCAAAAGAGTGCTGGGAGTACTATTGTATTTCTAATATATGAGATATAATGGAACTCAAGGCATAATGAGTTGGTACCCTTGAAAGTTTGGATGTAGGGACGGGGTTCCCGAACCACTATAAAAGTTGTGTTATCTGTATATGTGTTTATTCACCTATTTTTTTCTTCATTAGGCATGACATTATCACTCTCATTATCATGCACACACGATAACCTGCTTGAAACAAGAATGGCTAAAAGAAATTGAATTAGGAAGTGAAACAGTCTCATTGATTAGATAATCAAATATGAAAATTACATATATACTGCATCACTACTTCTTCTTAGCTCATTCATTTTTATTTGGCCATAATTTTTATATGCTCAATTCACCCCTCCCCTCTTGAGCTACTCTATTATATGGGATCAACATTTACATGATAAAAATACCACATATATATATATATATCAAATTTATGAATAGTTAGCATTAAATTATTCCTTTCATGGAATTATGATTCTTTCACTACAACAAAAAATGTTATATGCAACCACTTATATGTAGCCGTTTTGGATCGGCTACATATAATAGCGAGAATGTGGCTTCACATAATATTGTATGCAGCCAATCTAAAATGGCTGTATTTTATATTATATGCAACCATTTTTTCTTCGGCTGCATATAATAAAATAGTTGTTTATAGTATTATATGCAATTATTTTTAAATGGCTGCATATATATGTTTTATTGTCATAATATGAAGGACTTTATCATTATGTATATTTTTGCTTTTATTCAATAATTTAATGTATATCTTGAGAAATTTAACCATATATAATATAACGTGATTACCATAATTATCAAAATAAATGATGAGAACAAAAAGGGTATACCAACCTTTTACTATGGATTAAAAGTTATATTAATTCTCTAAAATTAATTATTATGTAGTAAAGGTTAATTTTCAAACTAAATAATTATTTATCTAATTGTTAGGAAAATCATTTATATTACATATTTGTTTTATGTAGTAATATAGGAAAAGGTAAGAATAAATAGTGTATTTTGGGTTATCAATTGAATTATCTTTAAAGATATATACAAATATATATCCTTGGTTGAGTATGTATTTGTTATTTGTTTGATAATAGAATTTATATTTTGAGATTTAGATTATATGTAAAATGACATCATGCCTAAAATAGAGAACATAAGTGGTGAGGATAAATTATATATACGTACATGGACTATTTCTACCATGTTTAAATTTGACTAATTGTATATTAAACATCGGCGGCACCGCGGACCACAGCATCACTGCACTATAGTTAGTAGGTGTGGGCGGCCACGGTATCTACTACGGGTGTCTAGGGAGACTACTTCTTCCTGGAACACCGCGGGCGGAACTGCGGGAGGTTGCAATTGCGCCTACATTGAAGATGATATATGAGGGCAATTGTGGTATCAGCTGCAACTCTGGAGATAGATTTTCTGCACATGGTCACATGTATTAACTTTTACATTTTGCTAATAAATGGTATTATAATTTTAATGTTGAAGAATCATTATAAAAAATCAATGTCTGATACATATTGATGAATTTGAATAAGTAATTTGTATCATGGAAAACTAGAGTATTAATTGAAGTCAAATATAATAGACTATTCAAGAATCATTATTTCCAACCAATTATATGTAGTCTTTTTAGAAATATTAAATATGCAGTCAAATAAGCAATCTTGATCAATTGCTTATAATATTAAATAATATTATAGCATTTTTATAGTATTATATGAAAATATAATATTATTAATATATTATATTTGTAAATAAAATATTTTCATATAATATTAATGTTTTTATTTTTTATTTTATATTTAAATCTTAATTAATATTTTAATATTAATACTTTTAACTAAGTTATAGGTAAGTCTAATTTTTGAGAGTATTTTTAATATTTTAAATTATATTTAACAAAATTTTATAATATTATATGCAGCCGTTCAAATTCGGCTGCATATAATGTTACATGCAACCGATCAAAAAATGGATGTATTTAATTTTCTTTAATGTAGTAATAAAAAGAACTTTACCTTTATAAGTATTCATTATTAATGTAGGAGGATTTGAGTTAGATGCTGAGTTGTCAGATAACACATTGTTAGCACTGAGATACCTTAAGTTGGCAGATCAATGCAAAGATCGCAAATAATCATGATCTTTTCCTAATTGGGGTAGTTTTTGGTGCGTTTCAGTATTTTGGCTATAACTTTGGCTACAAGTATTGGAATCGCAATTATGACCCCAATTCAAAAAAATCTTTTCGGCGCGCATGTCATGGCCACCAAGCTTTGCTCAATGCCATCATTTTTGTGGTCAAAATCCATTATTTTTCTCTCTGAATCTTTAGTTTTAGTTATTCTTTTCCTTTTATAGTAATATTTTTCTTATCATTTAGGAAGTGATTCTAAACCCGATTTGGAATAGATTTTTGGTAGATCACTTCTTTATTACGTATTTCCTTCTAGCATGATTATTAATGTTTTACTATTTTTGTTAAAACTCTAATAATGATGATTTTTAGCTATATAACCCAACTTGTGGGTTGATTTTCATTATTATAGATTTACATAAGTTTGAATTGATTATCAAAGGTGTTTTTTTGAGTTTTTGGGAGATTCTCTTGCATTTTGGTCTTGTGAATTATCTGTTGAACTAGCCTACAAAATAATCGCCATCTTGTTCGGTGTCAATTATTTATTCGATAATTTAATATATATGTTGAGAATTCTATTATATATAATATAACATTATTCTCATAATAATCACATAGTAGAGGTTAGTATTCACTCAAAATAATTATTATGTAGTAATGGTTAATTTTCAAACTATATAATTATTTCTTAATTTGTTAGGTGAATCATTTATCTGACATATATGTGGTGTTATAAAAGTAGGAAAAAGAAAAAATGAATAGTGTATATTGGGAAGATCGATTGAACTATCTTTGTATGGTTGAGTATGTATTTGTGATTTATTTGATAATTAAATATATATTTTGGGAGCTAGATTAAATGTAATATATCATCCATAAAATAAAGAACATAAGTTATGAAGATAGATGAAAAATAGTTCCGTGAAATACATATTCCAAATTTATGCTGCGTGAAATATTAAGTGTAGGAGACATCGCGAGAGGCCAACTGTGGTATCACTTGCACTATAGTCGATAGGTGTGGGTGATCGCAGTATTGACCACAGGTGTCTAGGGAGAGTGCTTTTTCCTAGAACACTGCAGATGATACCGCAAGAGGTTGTGATTGCACCTGCATGGAAGGCGATAGGCTCGGGTGACCGCGATATTGCCTGCGACTCTACAGGTGGATTTTTTGCACTCTATCACCTATGTTTACTTTGACATTTGCCTAATAAATGTGAGGGCATATTTTTATTCTTGAAGAATCATTATAGGAAAATCGAGATTTGATACATATTGATGAATTTGAGCAAGAAATTTGGAATCATGGGAAACCAAAGTAGTAATTTATATCACACATAATAGACTATTCAATAATCAGTTGAGGGATCGATTCTCAAAGATATGCATGTTCTTAAAGTGGTTCATAGAGTAGTGCATTCATCAAATGAACTTTTGAAGCCTTGCAAGAGTTTACATTTAAACAAAAGAAAATACAATAACTTTCCCACAAAACATATATTCCTCACTACATCCCTCAAGAAATGAATGGACTGACATCATATACAAAATAGATACATAATCGGTTCCTTAGTCAGTTGATACATAATCAGTTCCTTCAATCAATTGGGTCCTACGTTGAGGTGTCTGCTGGTGGCTAGGTATCCTCCCCGTGGCCAGTGGCTTGTGGAGATACAAGCTTGTGGAGATTAAAAGTAACCTCTGCACCATTTGAAGATGTGGCTAGGAAGGCAGATGGAATGGGATCATTTGCCACAGTGGGAGGCGTAGGCTATGTGATCTCAAAGTGCGAGAGAAGAGTATCCAACTTCTCTTTAATGGAGGAGTTTTCTGCCCTAATAGCACTCACTTCTTCTCACGGCTTGTTTACTTCTAGGGATAACTTGGTATACGCTGAGGACATGGGGATGGAAGCTACTGGCTAAGATGGACCAGAGGATGATACTCTCTTTGCCCTAGGACAACCTCCCACCTCTCTGGCCCCTCTCTCTTCCATCTCATTCTCCTCCTAGGAGGGTGCTCTCTCCTTTCCTCCTCCTTCCTCTCCACTATCATCTTCTCTCATTTCTTCTTGGAGTTTGGCTTCCATTTTAGCTCTATATTCCTCCTCCATGGCATGCATCCTCTTTAGGAGAGTTTCACCAACCTAGTCCTTTCGCAGTGTAAGCATAGTGAGCATTGACTCCCCATGGGTGGAAACATTGAAATAGTCAAACGCCTTCATCAACTACATTCCATATGGGACAATATTGTCTGTCCAACTAAGTTATAGTTAAATGCAATCATCACCAGCCTGGGTAGACTGACATGCTTGTAATTGTAAATCATGTATAGGTACTTGGCCTCATGACAGGTGGCAACGTCTGCACTTCCTAGTTTTGGAATAATCCTAGATTTCAAAACCTTAACACTCACAGGGATTGCACATGTACAATAGCTATCTCTAAACTCCATTGCATTATATGTTTTTCAATTCAAGAGTCTATTCCTAATCATCTCTCTAGAGTATAAATTAAGAATCTCAGATCATGGAGGCCAATCACATTCATGCATTAAACACAGAAAAGAATAAATAATGAGAAAAAAATAATCAAACTCAAAAATTAAACATCAACACAAGCTTCATTGCTAAGATCCATCTAACCCTAGATAAAAGAAATTTAGAACATCATATTTGAATTAAAACCAACTGAGTAATTGATAAACATTATCATAATCCAAGTTTAAATGTTAATTCCAATTACAAAAGATGAACTAGAAAGAAGAAAAACAAAATATGAAAGTTGTAGCAGGTTTCTCTAAAGATCTCCTCGCTCTAAGCTCTCCTCCCATGTCTCCTTTCAAAAATCCCTCATTTCTATGTTTTCTCCACTTTAAATAACAAAATTTAGGGTTTGTTGCACATCCATATGGATTCTCAAGTGATCTTGCACATAAAATACATAAAATACCCAAAATATTAAGTTTCTACACTTTCAAATACACTGGCGCCGGAACTCCACTTTCTGAGTCGTGGCTCAGAAAGTCATTGTCCACAATGTCCAAGAGCAATGTCTACAGTTTTGACCATGTCTTTCTCATACAATTTTGGAATTACTTGATTCTTTTTGCGTCAAAAAGATAACTTCAAGGGATATATGTTTATGTTGAACACATTCCAAATCAACCTCAATCTTTGTAAATAATTGAATACAAGTGACACCTTTATCAAATTCAGCGAGTCTGAAGTCTGAGGCAGTTATAGTATTTTGGCTATAACTTCTACATACGATATCTAAATTACGTGATTATTGATACATTGTATGGGTAATTGGAAGGTCTAAAACTTCTATGCTTAACAATTTTCTTGAATCAATATCCATATATAACAAAAATGACCTTAAAGTGACATATTTTATCATCTTCAATAGTTTTATCACCTGAAACAGAAACTAACTCCATTAAGTGCAATATATAATCAAAGTCAATGAACTTACATCAATTGAGGATCCAAAATAGGTGAATTTAGGTATTGAAATATGATAAAATATAAGCTTATCAGTTTCTCATAGGATGTCTTTCTTCTCAAGTAGGTCCTTCTATTGCATTATTAGCATCAAGGTCTTTAACACCCCAATCCTTTAAATCATCATAATTATCCAAAATTGATACAATATCTAGGGTCAACTTAGTCAGGTCCTCCATTCACCTTCCATCTACCAATACCTTATACAAGAAATGAATTATTTTTTTTAAAACAAAGCTAATTCACCCTTACACATTATATAAAGAATAATATAAGGAAAACTTCATATCCCTCCAACTACTTAACTTACTTATTCATACCCACATGTCTTCATCCTAATTTCATTCTTAAACTTCTAAAAATGCTCTAATACCACTTTCTATCATGCCTTGGTCTCATTTTATCATAAATTATTTACATGCACCATCAACTTTAACAGGGACATCATCTAAACTAAAATTGGTCACCCGATTATCAAGTTTAAATTTTAGCAAAGTTTCTCCTATAATTAGAACACAGGGTAATCTACTAAACCATGTTTTCCAAAATCATGGTTGATCAGGTGACCTGTATACTTGCTGAATCTCAAATATACTTCATTAGAAGCTAAGGAACAAAATTACATAATCCAAAAGGAAGATACTAAGTTATTACAATCATTCATATGCCATAATCTAATTACATGCATTCAGCTTTACATTAGGTATAAAATTTAAATGGTTTACATTTTTACAACTCAACACTACTACAATTCTATTATTTTCTTGTACTTGACTCCCCTTTCTCTTTTTGGCTCCCTAGTGTCGTGTGGAGTCCGTTTTCCTATTTGATCACTAAAACAAAATGGGTATAAGCTTTAAAGCTCAGTAAGTAAAAAAAATTTCTTCAAATTCATTCCAAATTTTTTTTTAAAACATTCATGTTCATGCTATCATATGCATAATTAACTCATGTATGTCATATGCATCTATGAATGCAAGACTCTGGTTAAGCATTGCCATATATATAATTTATTTTTCATATAGTCGTGCTACATGCTCAATTTTTTGTGTAGTCCCAGGCTCAATGATCGTACCAACATTGAACCAATTTGTTTAGAGCAAGCTCAACTCATGTAACTTATTAATTCTAATGAAATTGTCCAAATAGAAATTGTCCAAACATACTAGATAAATAAATACTTTGATCTTACAAAATTTATCAAGAGATATGTATGAATTGTATTTTGTTGAGTTTAAAAGTTTGGTTTTGATGATTAACGAAGCTCGTTAATGAATTGAATTAAGCTAATGATGTTTTTGCTAAGATTTCATAATTTAGAGGAAGCTTTAAAGGAAGGAAAAAAGCTTCAGATCTTTAGAGACATTTCAGAGGCACTTCAAAAAATCTAAAAAGTCACAACTCATTTGCCAACCGCTTGTGGAGCTCAAAGGAGTTGAGTTCTTCACTAGACTGTCACGACTGATAGGGCAGCTACCTATGGTATCTCCTGAGGAGTAACCAATTGGCGCAACCGCCTGCTATAGCACCTAGCGCTCCAATGGTCAAAAATCTACATGGTGCTGTAATGGCTATTTCACAATGGTCTTCTTCCAAACAGTCCAAAACCTCCCTGGAAGATATAAATAGAAGATCCATTGAAGACAAACGAGATGCTTGAGGGTTATAAGTGCTAATCACTAATTAAACATAAGTAACCTAATCAAGTTTCCCAAGTTTATTCAATCTAAGGTGTTGCCAAGATTAAGGGATGTCAAGGTTACATCATTTCCATCTCAAGGGAGTCCAAATCATTGTAATGTATTTAAGGTTTTATATTTTATAGTTGAGCTTTAACTTTGTGTACATCTTAGCCTAGTTAGATGCATTTTTTGTACACTTTATTAGTGTTAGATTAAGTTCCTAGTAAGTTCTTGAGAAACCAGGTTGTGTATAAGTTGTTGGTGAGCACAATGGAAAACCATTATTGTAAGAGTTGTTAGTGAGCTCAAGGAAAACTAGTAGTATAAAGTTTCTGGTGAACTTAGTAAAACCAAGTTATAGAGTTCTTGGTGAGCTTAGGAAGCCAAGGGTGATTCCACAGGTTAAGTGGAATCTAAGGTTGGGGAAACCCTGGAGAGTGGAGTAGGTACCAAGGGGGCTTGAACAACTATAATCCTTGTGTCCTTATTATCTGTGTACTTGTGTACTTTCACCACATTTCATTATATGCACTTGCACATCCCATCTGCTTTCCTTATTTCACTTGGATTCTAGCTTTGCCATACAACCTATGTATCATAGTAGGGTTGGGCCTAACATATTTCAAAACCAACACCACAATATATAAGAACATTTTACAATCAAAATCATTGAAATATCATATATGGTAAAACCAAGTTGTAGAGTTCTTGGTAGAGATTGAGTTTCAATACTAATAGTTGATCCCAAAATAGGGTGTGTGGTAAAGCACAAAACCAAGCAAGATTGGGGATCAAATGATTGTGCAAATGTAGGGAAAAAAAGGATTGTAGTGGAAGTACTTAGCACACTCAATAATAAACACATAAGAATTATAATTGTTTGGGTCCTCTTGGTACCTACTCTGCTCTCCAAGCTTCCCTAGCCTTGGGTTCCACATCCATGTGTGGAATCACACCTCCCTTGGTTTTCCAAGATCATCAAGAACTCTGACACTATCTGGTTTCTTCGAGCTTACCAAGAACTCTATAGTGTTAGTTTCTCTGAGCTTACTAACAAACTCTTACACTCGTATTACTGCTGTAAGGATCCCCTTCCTTGTAGCAAAAAATCCAAATACCTAAATAATTATTGTAAAAAGTAATGAGCCTTAATAGGCTTAATTGTATACAATGTAAGCTCAAATGAAAGAAATAAGCATTAACGTTACAATGCTTTGAACTCATCTTGAAATGGATTTGATGTAACTTTGAACTTGATCATTAGAACACCTTAGAGTGAATGCACTTTGAAAACTTTATTGGGTTTCTTATGATTTATTTGTATTTAGCTTATGGAACCCTCAAGAATCTCTCTTCTTCTTAAATGAAACTTCTATTTATAAGTTTCGAGGCTTTTGGCATTTGGAAGAAGACCGTTTAAAATTTAATCATTGTGAAGCATCACATCAAATTTTTGATCGTTACAACTACAGACCTCTACAAAAATAATATCTCCTTTGTCATTCTCCTCTATAGACAATCGAGGCCTCTGAAGATTTTTGCAAATTTCTGCCCATGCAAATTACCTCCACAGACTTCTATAGAATCTCTAAAGACCTCTATTGATTTCATGACTTAGAGCACCTAATAGGTAGTAAGTATTATGGACCTCTGTATTCTTGGACTCTCCTCTACAGCTTTCCTTCTATTGGTCCAAAATTTATGAACGTTATTCCAGTGACCCTGACATGCCTATATAACCTAAATTATCTTCTTTGTAGGTCTCATATGTTACTCAAAATCTTGGTAAAACTTTATTAGCTTAAATTCAAATCATTTACAAGTTTTGCTATCATTAAAACCATAAACCTAGTTTTAAAAATTTTAAATTTAATATATTTTATAGTAAAAATATTTATTATATATTATTATTTCTAAATATATTTATGTATTTTATTTATACAATATATAAAAATATAATATTTATAATATATATAAATATATAATATTTTATATTTATAATTTTTTGTATATTTTATATATTATATATCTTTTTCACATTTTTATAAGCAATATATATTTTATGAAAACATCAATGCATTATATATTTTACATGAAATAAATACTTTTATAAAAATATATTATATAGTTATACATAATATATTTAAAGATCTATATATTATATATAAATTTTTATTTAAATTATATATATATATTACAATTATGTTATATTTTACATATTGTATATAATAATATAAATTATATACGCACATATGCAATATATTATACAATATAAAAAATTTAGTGGATAACATAGGTTCGTAATTTTGAAATTGAAAGAATAACAATGAGTGTTGTATTGAGGAGAGAAGTATTTTGATGTGTTACAAAAGACACATAAAACTTAAGATTCTTTGTAAACACAGAAAATACGCTCATGCGGTATGAAAACGTGTTTTCAAAAGTTTGCTACAAAATTTTTAAAAATAAGCTTTTAAGCCTTTAAACACTCATTTCGGCCTTTAGACCAAACAACCAAACAAAGCCTAAGCTTTGGCCTTGTTGTATTCAAGTCCATTTAAGCTTCGTTTGATCACACATTTCAGAGAGTGGAAAGAGCTTTCAACGAACGGAACGCACTTCTAAGGTGTTTAGTAAGAAATTTCAAAGTACTTTCATGCACTGTAAAAGCTCCATGGGCTTCTTGCATTAAGACAATATTACCTTTTTTTTACTTTTAAAAAATAATATCATAAGTATATAAATTCATATTTAACTATGCAGATACGATGTAAATATTGTCATCCATAAAAGTTTCAATTACTTTCTAACTAATAAGTTTTTTTTTACTTATCTATATTAATATTATTTTTTTAATTATAAAAATAATTTTTTATTTTTATAATTCTTTTTTATTTTAATTTTTTACCATGTTAATTAATTTCTAATATGCGCAAGATGCATAACATTATTTCTTTCTTTATATTTGGGTATTTATTTTTAACTGATAAGCAATAAATCTATCACACACACAAATAATTTAAACTTATAAAATTTGAATATATATATATATATAATTTTATTATATATTATATTAATATTAAAAATATCAAGTATTTTTCTTCTTCTAAGCTAATAATTTATATTAAAAATATTTCATTTTAAATACTTATTTTAAGTCTTAAAATATAATCTTCACATTATATTATTTGCATAATTTTTTAAAGATAATTAGTGATGGAGTTAAAGCATAAATTTTTTGTATTTTTTTGTTATTTGTATAATAAAAGTATTTTCATGGTATTATAACCAAACAAATATGTACTGGCAAAACTACTTTTACTTCAAATATTTTTTATTAAAATTCTTGTAAGAGCACTTTTTTTAAAAGCACTTGAATTCCTAAGCGGGGCCCAACCGAGCCTTACCCACTCCAACTTGTCAAGCACTTTCTAAAGGCTTCTTACATAGGCCAAGTTTTCATGAACTTCCTACATCTTGAAGCTTGCAGACGAGAGCATCGCAAGAATACAATAGGTATGGGCTAGTTGGGCCAACGCCTGAATTATATAACATCTACATTTCTCCTCCTAAATTATTCTTTGAATTCGTTACTTTTCTTCTAGTTTCCTCTCAAAAGACAAACATTCAAGACAAACACTCATAAGAATTTGGTTTAAAATCTTTATCTTCTGGTTTAATATTGACCAATAATTTAAAAAATATGATCAACCTCTTCATGTGCGGATACTCTTCAACTCTTGCAATAGAAGGATGATATTGTCTTAATTCATTCTAACTTTTTTATATATAACATAACTACTTGATGATAAAAGTTTAATTTGCACCTTTGTTCTAAACAAGCAAGTTCCTATTGTAGTCCCAGAGATTCTAAAAATGTTATTTTTCTACCTATAAATGTAGTTAGGAAAATCTCATAAAATTTTACTAACATATGTGCATGTTTTATAAAATTGAGATTTCATTTGAAGTAAATAACTTAGAGATAATAAGATTGTTCTTAACTTCCAATGGTACACATGATATTTTCTCCATATTGTTTTTAATATAGATGTTTTTCCCATGATTTATAGCTTGTTTGGCTTTTGCGTTTGCAAGGCTTAGAAGCGCTTCCCCATGCCCAAAAAGTACTTTAGTTTTATCTTTTAGGTGTTTGGCCAAACAGTAAAAAGTACTTTAACCCATTAGCACCAGCTAAAATATTACCTCCCACGAGAAGCTCCATTTTGATGCTTTTGAGGAATGGGTTATGCTTCTAGCAAAATCATGGTAAAACACCCCATCCATCCACCCGTTACACGTTGCATATCGTATAAGCAAACTTCATTAAAAAAATTCATGTACTCTTTCCATTGTAAAATATATATTTGTATATTAAAAATAAAATATTTATATATAATATTTATAATATATATAAATATGAAATGAATATAGGGAAGTGATTCAATGGAATGGGTTCAACCAAAATATTTTGGTTCATTTGGACTCACTTTAATGAGTAAACAAAATCGAATGTGATCATTGTATTTAGCATCATTTTTTACTTAGGATATAAAAGAATATTCCAATCGGAGTCTTGCATAAGTCGTACCATTTACAAAAATATAAACCCATGTGTAAAATACGAAAAGTTACTTAGATCTATTAACTCAAGTGTTGGAATGTTATAATAATTTATAAAACCATTCATCTAATGGATAGAATATTTTAGAAGGTATAGATATTTAATTAAAAGCTTTAAAATTTATTTTGTAATGCTAACCCATAAAAATATTTGATTTGGATAAATTTTGAATTCCTAGCTAAAGAAATAATTCTAAATATCATGGTTGGATTGAATTTAATGTAATCATCCACGTGGTCCCAAATGAAGAAATTCTATAGAAATATTTCGATGGAATCAATTCCATTATATGTGAGATATTATAAAATATGCTATTATATTTTTATATACAATCTATAGAATACATCTTTATGATATTATTTATTTATATATAATAAAATAGATATTATACTATATGTAATAAATGAAATATATATTTTATTAAATCTATGCATTATCTAGCTTTAGTGTTTTAGTTTATATAAATATATTTATAAGAAATTTAAACACATATAATGTATCCATAATGCATATATAATATATAATTTAATAATTTATAAACATATTATATAAATACCTATTATATATTTTTATTAAATATATATCATATATAAATGTGTAAATATATTATATATTTTATAAAATATATAAATATAGAGAATTTCAATATATAAATATTATATTACATATGATATGAATAATACATTTATAATATAAAAATATGTTTAAAAATTTTATACTTTATAAAATATATTGATATTTTTTATATTATATATAATAAATAAATAAAGCTAGCACATAAAAACAGTAAAAATACTTTTCAAATGATATAGCTAAACACTAAATAGTTTCTTATTTGCATTACTTTCTTCGAAAACTCTACTTCTAATCATGCTTTTCTCAACAGCTGAAATTTAACAACAAGGCCAAACAACATAAGATAGGGCTGGTGAACTTTATAGTCAAGCGCTATTGTCAACTTCTTCCATAATTTGTTACAATATCGGGTAAGATTCTTTTCTACTTAAATGCATACAATGCCAAGTAAAAGAACTAATCGAATCTCATCATTTCATGACATAAGATTAAAATAGGGTCAATGACTAAATATGACGATAAATAGTCCACCTAATTCGTGTTATGAAAGTCGAATATTTATTTCTTTCAATTGGGCTTCTATTTAGGAGCATGTCAAATTGCAGGCGCCTACAATATTTCGCAAGGAAAACCTTTGCACACGGGCCTACTGTCGGTCGTGTTTCTGAAAATACCTTCTAACACGGGCCTATAGTCGGTGTTGTTTCTAAAAAAAAGTTTGAACACGGGCCTATGGTCGGTCCTCTTTCCTAAACACCCTTTGAACACGGGCCTATGGTCTGTTCTGTTTCTAAATAGTCAACGGCTAAACTATTAAACGCGTGTAATACTATTGAGGCTGGAATGCTAAAATAACGAACAAAAGACTGAATTTCTCTCATAAATCCTAAACTAAATATATATAAATTATTGCTTACAACAAACTGAAATATTCAAATAAATTGGAATAAATAATTGTACCAAATATCTACTTGCCAAGTAAATACAAAATAATAATAATAATAATAATATTTAAATTTTAGATCTAAAAGTATTTTGCTAAAAGTGATGGATGCTTTGAGAATTATAAAAGAGACATATTAAGAAAACAAAATTTTAATAAGCCAAAAACAAAAGCACCATAAGAGGTTCTTATCTCTAATTTGGGAGAATGGACTTAATATATAAGCTCCATCAAACACCTCTTACAGCAATTTATTTTAAGTAAATAAGATATAAGCTAAAAAATAAGCTTAACATGAAACAGGCCCTGCTGGAAAGCTGTCCATCAAGAGAAATTTGAAAATGACTACTCAGCTTTAGACAGTCAACGTTTTCAATCGGTATCGTCCTGGATCCTTGCTGAAGAAAATCCCATTGTAGGTGGAGATTTTGGTCATGGAAACACTCCCAACTCAATGCTTTCGGGGGCCAGTTTACCAAGAATAAAAAAAGAGGGGTTGCGGGGTCAACACCATTTTTAAAAGCAACATTCCTCTTCATTAGCCGCAATCATTGGCTCAGAATAACATGAAATACAGCAGAATTGATTCCCTCGTTATCTGGGATTAATATTCTAAAACACAAGTGCCTGGGGAATCAGAGAATTAAAATAACTTCATCATCAATACAGGGAATTGCAGTAGCAGGCCAAGAATACATTATGTCAAACACCTACCTTAAAACAGTCAAAAGTTTAAAAAAGGTACCTCGCAAGCATTTTTCTAGGGATTCTTCAATCTTTGTCATTGGATGTCCACTGTTAATAGGTTTATCTATTAACTTCAGTGCCATTTTACTTGTACATCATCAATGCTGTTTTCAACTTCAGTGATGCCATGGCATCATGGTTTAGGGCGTCTGGCCTACATACATGAGAGAGCTGAGCATAATAGATCAAAGACATCACACCAGGCAGTTTTGACAATGTTGCAGGTTGGACTGTCTGGATCCTCTGCTAATTCTAACATAGAAAACTTCTTAGTAACGCTATTCACAGTTGGATACAACTAAAACGTCTCCACTGCACAACTATGGAAAAATTAGCTTGTTACCTCTGAGAATCCAAATCTACTGTGGCTTGGTGGGGTGCTACATAATCTATTTCTATAATTGGAACAAACTGAAGAAGAAGCCAAGCATTGGTGGGGCATCATCTCAAGATCTGTGCATGCAGCTGTAGATGGCCTTGTTAACTAACCAGCCATGCTACTGTGCAGAGTTGTCATGTGATGCATTTCTTGTGGGCAGCATACAGAAACATGACCCTCCATTTTCTCTAGTATATTCCAAAAATCAATTCCGCAATGGCTATCTAGTATCTAAAACTATTTTGTGGTGAACGCTTATCCATTTACATTAGGGGGCTGACATGGAGCATATTTTCTCGTTTCAGTTCACAACGGGAACATGTGCATGCGAAACCTTTTGCCACTCATAAATTGGCTGTCAAATACAAAAGAGAAATATGTCAAATAAATCAATTTGACAATGTGTGGGAAATTGAGAATGACGACTAACACCTTTTGTATAAATACTTCAATTTTGATTCTAATTTAAGAAGCCAATTACAACTACACATACCAAAGCTCTTATTCTGCTTCAATTTCTGTACAAACATGCATGTAGAGATGGACTCCTTGAATGGATAATTGCCACTCCTATTGAGAAAGATTGTAGAGGGGAGAGAATAGATTGGAAGTGGATAAAATACAGGCCTTCATGTATATTCACCATCTTCAAGGCGGGTAAAGATTGCATTTTTGAGCCCTGTAAATCAACAAAGGTTAGGAGGTCACTAAGGGCGTTTCAGATTCAGATGCATAATTAAAATTCTCAAGGAAAAGAAAATTTTACACCCTATCACTCGCATCTATATCAAATTTATTAGCACTCCCTGAAAATGTGAAAATTCAAAATCAGGTGCTAAGCATTTCTGCATGCACTACAGTTTCCTACTTTTGATAACTGAACAGCAAGTAAAAGAACCATGTTCCATGAGACTTACAACATCTTTTGGAACTAAAGAAAAATTGTGTAAATTGCTATTCCCTTCCTTTGAAAGAATGAGGACCCTCAATATTCAGGTAAAAAGTAAAATATCCCAAATTACAAGGAGAACTGGACTACTGCCACTAAAACCATCAAAATTGACAACAACAAATTTTCTAGAAAATGAGTCTTCGTCATCATCATCAAAAGCTGTTTCCTACCTACATTAGGTCAGCTATGTCAATTCTATTATGCCACTCTTGTCGGTCTACCATCATAACAGTCTGCCACATGTTCAGATGCCATGCATGCATTAAGCAGTTCCCCACTGAAACATCTCCATAAAATTTTGATATTTTTAAAATACTAACAAGCTTTTGTAGTGCAAAAAGTGAGAATTCAATGGATTACAAGTTTGTATTTCATTAGTAGCTATGGATGCTGCAAACTTCTAAGAGACATGAGAAAGTGAATTTTCTTAGTATGTGCATGATACCATGTAGTTTTTTCCAGGCTCTCTAAAGTCACAGAAACTGACAAATAAATAGATATAGCATCGACTCACCTCCATGAATAGATCGAAAGATTTGCAGTTTTCTTGATCTTCTATTTCAGTTGAATTTTCTGTGTTGCTTGAATTGTTACGAAGCACTGTGAGAGGGCAGCCTACATCCCATCCACCACAGTCACAACATCCACCAGACTTCCATCTCTCAATAAGAGATGATGGGCCATTGATTCTGGTCCTTGGGCCACCATGAAGTCCTGCTGGGACTAGAACATTGAGGCTTTTAACAGATTCACTTCTGTTTCCTGAATCACCATCTTGACAACTTCCGGAAGACCTTTGAGCTGTATTGGGGTGCTTGACTGCAGCTTTTTGAAGAAATTTCAAGCCCCAGCCACCAATTGCTTCCTTCTGACTGTTATCATTGCAATGATCCTTCACAATGATGGCAGCCAATTCAAGATTGGGTGGGAGATGATCATCAACAAGGTTCTCTTTACCTATTTCATCAAGATTACCCAGCAAGTCCATGTCATTTGCATGGAATAAGTGCTTGGGTTTGGGGCTAGCATGCCCAAATATGGGTGTGTTTTTCTTCTTGAATGAATGTTTCATCCAAAATGAATCAACCCCCCCTTTCACCAACTTCTTACTCTTTGGAGCAATGATTGCACTTTGCAACTCTTCTGGATGGTCTTCATCAACACCAAACAAAACAAACTCAGTCTCAGCTAGTTTTGAGTTGTCTGAACTGACAGTAAGAGAATTTGAAACTTTCATCCTGCCAACAATATTTGATGCATCACTTACAGAACTCCCTCTATTTCTTTTACCATCTTTCATTAAGTGGAATAAGTACGCATAGTCAAGACCCTTATTGTTTGAAGACTCCACTTGATACGCGTTTGCTGCATACACCTCGCCCTGTTCATCTATAGAGAACATGAAAAATGGGAGTCCGCTATCCCATTTACAGTGAAGCAGTCCCACAGAAGCAGTACTCCCAGTAGACGACATTGACTGATGGGAAGATGTGGAGCTGGAGCTTGTGCAAGAAACTGTCATTTTATCTGACCTGTCGGATACATATTTTTGCCGTCTCCTACCTATAATTTCTGATATTTGTTTCTGTGGAGAAGAGATACTTTGCAAAGAGTTTGACTTAGCTGATGCTGAGCATTTCGTATCATGAAGGCCGAACGACTTCCCTCCTAAGCTCAAATTGCTGTCTACAGCACCTAAATGACGAACCAATGGGCTTTTCCAAAGGCTATTAACCTTATTGTTCCCTTCGATTCTATCAATGGCCCACTGTCCAACTGGGCCAATGATTATATTTTCTTGGCCAGCTGCTAGAGCAGATTCAATAACAAACTTGCCCAAGTCACTTGTGCTTTTGCTTCTCTCCCTATGGAGTTTCAAGCTGCCAAACGGAAACTCCATCTTTGAAGAACCAAGGCTTACTGGTATATGATATGGGCTAGTCCTGCAGATTACGCTCAGGGAATCAGATGCTTTAACTTCCATCAAATCCAACCAATATCGCACAAGATTCTCATCAAGACTCACTAAACTGGAATATTTAGAGCTCCGATATTCCCTCCCACAATGATTTTGAAAGCTTGATTCCATCAGGCATCTCTGATTGGTCCTGGGTTGCTTGACATTGGAAGTTAATTGCTCCAGAATTGCCCTTTGAAGTACCATTCTCAGTTTGGATGCAGGAAACACTAAGCCATTTTTTCCTACAAGTTGTATATTCTTGCCCAAGCTACACTGAAAATCTTCCTTTTCTTCAAAATCCTCTTTTGCATCCATAAGTGCCCCTTCAATATTGGGCTCAAGCTGAGCTGGTTCACCTCCAATATGATAGCCACCTACAGATTACGTCCAACCACATAACACCTGGAGGAAAGGAAATGTCAGAACTTATTCAAGAAAGTCTGAAGAGATGTATCAGGCATCAACATAATGACAACTGCCACATACCAAAATGACAAGAAGACCATATCAAAATGTTCCCTTCTAAAGAACAGACAAATACTGCTTGCTTGATCTAATGTATAAAATCTACACCATTGTTAGTCTTGCTTTCCTAAGGATGTCACTGTTCATCAAGTATATCACTGTTCGCGTCTAGAAGCAAATTTCCACGCACACCTTAACGAGTTGAACATCAACAGCTTGAGTTTTGAAAAACAACAGCGGTCAGAATACTCTTCATATTGAAACTGAAGAAACTGAAGAACACTGCTATAGCTGAGTAAATAAATGGACAACAGAACTAAATCATTAATACAAAGACATAATAAGCAAAGATAAGCATCGTTTCTTTAAATTTTTCTTAGCATGTTATGATACGTTTAGACATCAAGACATGTCAGCACAAATAAACTTCCAAAAGAAGTTGCTATATCCTGTAACAAAATAATTACCATCCATAAGGCATAAGAACATGACCAGTGTGGCAGTCTCTTCCTTGCAATCAATTGCAAACTGTTCAGTACGAATAACATGGTTAGGCCACTTTTCTACTTTGGTAATTGGAAATAAACCATGTTTACAGAAAAAGGGAAAAAGGAAAGACTAAGAATGCATTCGTTTTCAGGGTTGGTCCAGAATGAAACTTAAATCATGTAATTTAACCACAAATCATTAGCTTCCACTGCTTAATCGCAACTAAAAAGTACTGCAAAGTGCAAACTATTATCTTTCCCCACTTGGAGAGTAAATATGGCAACGTCGGTGATAATAATGATGATTATAGCCTCAACTATATGAAAGAATAATTAACAGGATTCCTGCAGTAATTATTTGTTTCTCATCAGCTCTACCAAAGTACAATTGAGAGACTCAAAAACTCAAAAATTCCCAATTTACTTGGGATACGGCAGGCTATATGAAACTGAAAATCCAATCCCACAGATAATAAGGAAATGGATCATATTTGACTTGTTCAAAACAATCTGATGACAACAGAACTAATCTCGACCACCTTATGTCAGATACTCTCTGTCTTTTATGACACCAATTCTCTCAATAAAAATCTCATCTCATCATCCTTTTCCTTTGTATCCATCAGCAAATTTGAATCGAATAAAGCAGTCATGATCAAAACTCAGCAGCTAGATTAACACGCTGCCACTTTTGACATTTTTACAGAATACACGGTAAACCTGGCATGCAAGGCAATCCAAACCATCCAAACGGTTGGCCATTGTTGATAAAGCAAATTCGACGAAATTGTACCAATGGCCGTTTCATTTTCAACTTTTTCAGGAATGGTTATCAATCACCCACTTGAGATTATCCGATTATCAAATTTTTGGGCAATGCTCCATCCACAGCCAGGAATGTCGCGGATGAAGAACCCGGTGCTCTGCTTTTTTAAAGTCTTGAATTTTCTTTCGATGAACTGAAGTAAACCTCTACTGCATACCAATTGCAAACAACCAAAAAATATAATAGTAATTATGCGAAAGGAATTTATAATATGTAGGCCGACGAATCTGATTCTTCGCCTGTGTTTATTTTCTCCACATAAAAAGATTTCTTTGGAAAAGAGACGAGAACGAAAGCTTACAGACCAGAAATAATCACATCAAAAAGGAAAAGATTCTTCCAAATCAGAACAGTCGATAAAAATGAAAACATTGAAAGTTAAAATAGATTTCAAAGATAAAAAAAAACGTAAAAGGATCTAGAAAATGGTAGCAAAGCATTCAACTTTCAGACAAAAGCACGGAAAAAACCAATCACACATGGAACTAACGAAAAATTCACAAAAAAGAAAAAGAAAAAAGCTGCAGACAGACTTCCACCTTAAAACTAAATCCAATGCTCTTCCTTCCCAGCAGCGGCTAACAACAACAATCAATCCTCGATTCTCCACCAAAAAACTTTAGAAATCAGCAGATATTCTCCCAGAAACCGCTCAGCTCGCCCCAAAAATCAACCTTTTTCCCACTCCACTCCAAGCCGAGCGGAAAACGGATATAAGACGAAAACGGCACACGCAGAGAGAGAAATGGCGCCGGTTATAGGAAGGGAGAGGGACAAGGAGTATTCTAACGTGCGAGTGAGTCGCACTCTACCACCCTCTTCGCCGAACAGAAAGTGGTGGAAAGAACGCGACGAACGAAACTCGTCTGGCGAGTAGGACGAAATGAAGGCATCAGCCACGAGAGAGAGATTGGAAAATTTCCGTCTCCCTCGCTCTAGATCGCTGGCGGAACCATAAATAGCAAGCTCACTGCGCCCACTTTCTCCACCGCCTACTTGTTCGTGAACCAGCAACGGCGAGAGGAGAAGCGGACATCGAAAAACGCGGATTTCATGGCGAAGTGGGGCCCACTCCTCCCAGTCTCCCAAATCGTATTTTCTTTGCCACGTGGAGCGATATTATTGGCTCTCCGCTTTAGTAAATGCTAGAACTACGTTGCAAGTAAAAACGACGCATCAGCCGCGACTAGCTACGCACTTCTCATGTGGGAATGTCAGATGATGCGTCGCTCATCGATTTGCGCCGACAGAGGGGCAAGACTTGGGGTGCAAACGGGGCAGCGTACCCAGCGAACCGAACCCAAACCAATCCCTTCTTTCAGGTTCTGTTACCCGTTCTTGACGCATATTTATTTTCAGGATAGATTCAATTTAAGACATTAGGTATTTAAATTAAATTAATCTGTTTGAATTATTAAAAAATTATTAAAAGATTTAACAAGCTAATATAACTTGATTTATTTTCATAGTTATATATATATATATATATTTAATATTATTACGTGATACATGCTTAAAGATTATTCAATGTATTATGCTCTCATTATTTAATAAATTACTAATTATTTCTATCTTAGTTTCATATTTTCTATTATTAATTTTTTATAAAAATAGTTTACAAATTTTAACTTTTTTCATTTTATATTTTATGACACATTTTTTTTATTTTGAAAGAATGTACTTTATTCATATTTAGATTATATATAACTAGGACTATATAATTAGTTGATAATTTAATCAAACTCAAATTTAAAAAAAAAAAGATAGAAAGTAGGGTAGATTCTACCACAAACCGTCCTGACCAAAATACAAGGCTAGGATTAGATTTTTATAAACAGTGTTAGGGTAGGGCATACCACCCAAGCCGTACAGAGTTGCGCCCTATGCGAGACTTTATACACCTGCCGGGCCGGGGGCGCGTGCCTCTTGCTAGCGAACGACCCGGCTTCCGCTTCCCTGTTTAGCCGATGGGCGTCGCTTTCGTCACGACTGCTGACCATCTTTTCTTCTTATCCCGTTCTCCCCGCCAACACTGTTCGAGCGAATCACAGCCTTTCTGAGGAAGTAGGACATTTGCGCGAATTTCCTTTTCCCAATGTTTCTATTCATATCAATAGACAAAGATGAATTGCGCGAGTGAAATAACTGGCTGCCGGAGGCGTTATCTTGTATTCTTGTTTACTATCGCTTCTTATCATCTTATGAAGACATTTCGTCATTTTATTACCGACATATCAAGTCTATTGTCGTTCTGATTTGAAATCTTGATTTGGTGAATATGATGAACGGCTCAGATACCTGCTTAAACCTTATCTGTCTCACTCGCGCGAGGCCAGTCTCTCCTTCCGTTTGTTAATGCGACTGCGGCGTGAACCTTGATTTACGAAAGTGCCACCGCGTGGGGTTGCCGGTCGCAAAAGTAGGTTCCCATTTTTATTATATTTTATTTTTTATCAAAATCATTGCTACTCTGGATGAGGCCATCAATTGATACACAGTCGCTTTGACATTCCTAAATAAAAGGGGGAATTATAATCAAGATTCCAGTTGGAAACTGCCTCACTTCAACAAACCTTGGGACATAAATTCAGGAGAATGATTTAAAAGCTGGTTGATCTGGAAAAAGGTCACGGGCGGTCGATCGTCCGAGTGTCAGCTCTGCTGCTATGCCAGTGCATCAAAATAGCAACGCCCTTCTCCTTTAAGCAAAAAGCACGTACGTCTGGCTTACCTCAAACCCCTGAATCTGCGAGCCACTAATCTTGCAAGATTAAAAACTTGCGAAACAATTCCACGCAAAATCAATCTAGAAGAAGAGCAGGCGATATTACGCTGTCCAAAGGCATGCTTGGTTTTTATGTTTATTTCCATTGATTACAACTGCACATGTGGAACCCAAAGGTTGAGTTGACGACGTTGCTTTTGGGGCGCAATTTCTCCAAATTGTCAGGGGCCCACCCATCACCCATGCCATGGAAAGAAAAGCAAAGCCATGCTGCGCCTACTCAGTCCTGTGCCAACCCTCCCTTCACCACCTGCCGTAGATTGAGTAGGTGGCCAAACCCGTTTAAAGAAGCAAAAGCTCACCCTTGAAATTTTGATTTGTGGGCCACATATTCTGTGGGGCCCACCTTATTCACGGGTTTGCGCTTGGCTCGTGCATACAAGTCATGGTTCGTTTCGTGTTGACTTGCAGACCTCAGTCAAAAGGAGCGTTTCATTCGACTTGCAGACACAGCTGTGGTTGTCGTATGCATGGGTTCACGTGTATCATATCCTAGCCGTCCAGAAAATGGGTTAGGATTTTTGAGAAATTGTGGAGAAAAAATCTGGTCCGATGGTAAGGTGGACCTTTAGGAAAGATTGAATATTTGATGCTGTGGAAGTAGCAATCAAAATTTCTACGTTTATGATTTTGATGCATGCAATTGTTAGTACTAAATGGACGGTCTCAATTGATGATTTAGACGCTCACGGGGGACCAGTGCACCCGGCGCAGCCGGGAAGAAGAGCGAGTCTCGAGAGACATTCAGATTTGGTGGTCCCGCTGTATCGTCGACCCGCTTTTCGGCTTTCATTGCTACCGTTAATTGTACGCTTCTTCCGTTACAACAGTTCTACTACATATACGTATGTAAAGGAGATGAAGAAAATATACATATACAGGTGGATATAAAAGGAAAGTTAATGATATTTGTTTAAGAAGGACCGATATTAATCATAAAATAATCAGAGATAAAATGCGTAATTATTTAAAAATATATAAATAATATTGTGAAAAAAATTAAAAACTTTCAACGTAATTTTACAAATTCTTGGCGAGCTGATTAGTTAGGTGGAAATGAAAATTTTTTGAATAAAAAGGTTTTCCAGCATATCGATCTAACTCGATAATTTTAGCTTTTTAATTAATATTATTTATCTTTCCTTCAAAAAATCTATCAATTTTGTTTTCGTTAAAGATTATCAAGCCCAATGAATTGGTTCCCTCAATTCTCACATTGGGAAACATCATGGAATAATTACTAATTTCTTCTCTTTACTTTCTAAACTTTATTATTTTTCTAATTCTATGCCAACGTTACATTTCAACTCTTTCTTTCTCTCGTGCGGCATTCAGAGTTATTTTGTAGCCAACATTCTCAACCACTGTGAATTTTAATTATTTTATCTTTTTTAGTTTAGAATTTATATCGTTATTTATTTTTCTGCAATTTTTTTTTTTTTTGCATTTTTGTCATTTTCATCCAACCAATGAACCATTTCTTTTAAAGGGGCCATCTAAAGCTACTTTTTATGGGGATATTCGATGTATTGGTCCATGAAAGATGCAAAGTCGGGCACGATGGCGAGTGTAGTGGAATCCATGCGGATGGGTGACGGCTCCAATGCGTCTCT
>JAYJMB010085738.1:0-21033 GCA_036873735.1 Pouteria campechiana | reverse complement strand
AGTTTTGTATGCTAATCCCTTGGTATGTAAATCTGACTTTCTTCATAATGTATTTTTGGACATTATTAAATTGATAAACTTGCATACTAAGTTTAACTGTGCAACCATTCGAAGGTGCTCTGCCATAGGGTTATGCATTTAACTCTGAACAGAGCAAGTTGTTCGGCTTGCTGTTTCATGATGAAAATATCAGTAAATTGATGTCACCGTGTCCAATTTGTGACCTTCAAATTGATGGGTAAAATAGTTATCCTTAGGAAATAAGAATTTTCTTTACTTCTGTTAGATAATTTTGGATGACACTGCATGTGCCATGCATGCAGGGTCAAATGCTGGGTTTGGTTGGATCTAGAACTGTGTAAGTCTGATACTCTGTAACCTTAACGAATTTCTAAAACAAAATTAACACATTGTATATTGAAATATTGGTTAGGATAATCTTAATACATGAACTCCCAGGTGCACATGGCAGCTCTTTGCATTAACCCTTCACTTCTAAGTCAGAATGACTTGGGCATATGTTGATGTAACTGAACCACTTGCCTAAAATGGATTGAGGATTGACTAACTCATAAAATAATAAATATAAATACCAGAAAATTACAGTGACAATGAGTCTGTAATCATGGCAATGGCTTCAAGACAAGTCAGCATTAGAAAAAAAAATTTCACATCTAACCGACTAACAGTTGGAGCCATCTTAATAGTTTTAGAACTCCCATGTTCATGTTTTGGTACATTGCTTGTGTCTTGAATCCATTTATGTGAGCGCAAATTGAAACTACTATCTATAGTGTAGGTATATGGTAGTGTGGGACTGAACTCATGAGAACATTGAATATAAGCATGTCCTCCTGGTTGAAGTCTCTAATAGTTGTTGTAGAAGTAGACATTGATAGATAGATTGTGTGGGTTTCTTGTAGCTCGTCCACATAGTTTGGAGAAGGCTTCTTTTATAATGATATTGACAGCAACAAGGATAACTGCAATAATTTGCCTACCGTTGCAGTATGCTTGTTGCCTTTCGTAACTAAGTTGCCTGTTCTGAGACGTTGTGGCATGGTTCTTTGTCTAAGTTCTAATGGTTTTGACTTTATGGATTCTATATTTGTTAAATCAGGATATGGGTGTGCACGATGCCTGCTCTTTTGATCAAACAGATTTATGGTCTACAAAGTTCTATGATGATTTGCTCTCTTTCAATTTGAATGAGTCACAAAGGGATGCAGTATTAAATGCTTTATCAAGTATACAATCCCACCATTCATATTCATTCAAACTTATCTGGGGCCCACCAGGGACAGGAAAGACTAAAACCAGTAGTGCATTGCTGTGGGTGCTATTGGATATGGGATGCAGAACCCTTACATGTGCACCAACAAATGTTGCTGTCACACAAGTTTGTTCACGTCTCCTCAGCATAGTGAAAGATCATCGTGGACGAGATAATGAAAGTGGATTCCCTAGCTTTTCTTTGGGTGATATAGTGCTATTTGGAAACAAGGATCGAATGTCGATAGATGAGGACTTTGACCTTCAAGAGATATTTTTGGAACATCGTGTTGATTCTCTTGCTAAATGCTTTGCACCTTCATCTGGATGGAAGCATATGCTGCTTTCCTTGATATCTTTGCTAGAAGATTGTGTCCAAGAGTACCATACTCATTTGGAAGATCAAAAGGAAAAGTTGGCCATGGGTTTCAAGGAATTTCTAAGGAACCGGTTGAATGCTATCAGACAACCTCTTTGTGACTGCATGAGGCTTTTTTATATCCATTTAACTAGCACTTACATTTCAACAAATGTTGTGAGAAACATGGTCACCCTTTCTAATTTGCTTGAGGATTTTAAGGGATTGTTGTGTGCTAAAAGTATCTCGGATGAAGGATTGGAGGAGTTCTTTTCACCTGAAGGTTCAGATGGTGGATATTTTCTTCATACAGATCCATCAATTCGTCCTCGTTCTACTTCTCAGAATACTGCAGAAATGTCTTTGATAAAAGTTAGGCATGAATGCCTTCATGTTCTTAGAGTTCTTAAAGATACTCTCCAGTTACCTCTTACTGCTAGCAAAGATTGCATCAAAGAATTCTGCTTAAAGAATGCTACACTCATTTTCTGTACTGCAACTACTGCTTCATCTTTGCAATATTATGGGAAGGAACCATTTGAAGTGTTGGTTATTGATGAAGCTGCACAGCTAAAAGAATGTGAATCAGTAATTCCACTTCGTGTTAAAGGTATTCAGCATGCTATTCTCATAGGAGATGAGCGCCAGCTGCCTTCTACTGTCAAGAGCGAGGTCTGGTTCTTTCCTGTTTAAAATGTTACTATTTCTAGTTAAAAATATTACTATCCATTTATTGTGCTTTTCTTGTTTTCGTATATTTACTCTTTGGCTGCTTTGTTTTCTTCTAGGTGTCTAAGGTGGCTGGATTTGGAAGAAGCCTTTTTGAAAGGTTGGTTTTACTGGGGCATGAGAAACATCTCCTTGATATACAATACCGTATGCACCCTGCAATAAGTGCTTTCCCAAATTCCAAGTTCTATGATGGACAGCTTTTGGATGGTCCAAATGTTACAGATGCTAGATATGAAAAGCAGTATCTTCTGGGATCTTTGTATGGCCCTTATTCGTTCATAAACATCGTTGATGGTAGGGAGGAGAAAGATGAAATCAGTAAAAGTTGGAAGAATATTGTAGAGGTGGCTGTTGTCTTGAAAATTATCAGAAGCCTTTTCAAATGTACGGTTAATATGATTATTATGAGATCATTGCATTGTTTCTGCTATTATTCATTTCTGATTGTTTGGGTTCCATGAGATTTTTAATGTGGCATTTTCCTGTAAGCATCTCATTAATGCTAATTTTGTTGATTTTAGTTTCTGGTGCACTATCTGATATAGTGGATTCCTCTGTTTATTCTTTGTTTGGTCTGAATAGTTCATTCTTTCAATGACAGGTGACTACTTATTAACTGACTTCATTCTAGGGATTCATAGAATTCTCTCTTTCTTGACGTTGGAATTTCGGAAAGAAGTTGTAGCATTTGAAGTTCCTATTCAATTGGAAAGTGAATATTGAAGTTAAATCTTTGAACATTTACACAAATTGGCTTGTGCAGATCAGCCTTGCCAAATTTAAGTTTCTAGAAATTATAGTTAATGGCTAATCAATTTTATACGTTTTGATATGAAACTTTTCTTTTTCTGCTGATTTTTCAGTGAATTTCATTCAAAATATGATACTGATTCCAATTTTGAAAAGATGAAACTCGATATATCTCATTGGAATCAGGGCTTATAGTGTGTTTGGCCAAGCTTTCTGCTGTGGTTATCATTATAGGACAATTCTTTAATTAGAATTGTAGAGGTGGCAACCTATGAAGAGGGTAGGTAGGAGGAGTAAAAGCTACCAACTTATTGATGGCCAAAGTGGGAACAGCAAGCAAGTGCAAAAGGCTGCTTGGACAAAGTGATCACAGTGCTTGGAGACTTTGGTTCTGTGGCAGATGGCGGTATTGAATAATCCTAGAGGCAAAGTTTGGATATATGATGCTTGAGTAACTGTTTTGAAAACATGGTAACAATCCCTAGTTTCAGTAGACTAAACTTGATGCAATCAATGAGCATTGTACATATTCATTCAAGTTCTTAAACAAATGTCGTCACTGCTGCTATATGCCCTATTTATTCCATTTGTGACTTTATAGGTGTACCCTATACTCTAATATGTTTCTGTCTCACTCACTCTTTTTTCTTTCCTTTTTGTAGCATGGGATGGTAAAGCACAAAGTCTAAGTGTAGGAGTTGTGTGCCCTTACAGTGCTCAGGTGAATGCTATTCAGGAGAAGATTGCAAACCAGTATGAACAGCACAATGGATTTAACCTGAAGGTCAAATCCATTGATGGGTTCCAAGGGGGTGAGATGGATGTAATTATACTTTCAACTGTGAGGTCGAATAGTAAGGGGAAAGTGGGGTTTTTAGACAATTTGAACCGAACAAATGTGGCATTGACTAGGGCCAGGTATTTCTGCTTCCCGCCTAATCGAAATTATTATCTCAACTGTTTGTCCAATTTTGAGGAGGTGCACTTGATTGTTGCCTTCTACTATTGAAGCTTTCATATTGTAGAATCAAGTGTTTAATAACTAAATAGCTTGCCCGTTTCCACTGCAGGCATTCCTTATGGATTCTGGGTAATGAAACAACCTTGGTTCGGAGCAATTCTGTTTGGGAAGAATTAATATCTGACATAAAGAGAAGAGGGTACTTCTTCAATGCTGATGAGGACAAGGGATTAGCTAAAGCTATTTTACAAGTTAAAAATGAACTAAATCAGCTTGAAGATTTGCTTAAGCCAGATTCGGTACTTCTCAGCTCAGCTCGATGGAAGGTATGGCACTTGCTCATTTTTTTGGCACTTTTTATCTCTTGTCCATATTTTTCCAGGGATTGACTCCGTAACTTGCAATGAAACTCTTGAAATTATTTGTCTCGATGGATTAATCGTGTTCAGCTAATCGAGATTAATGTCTACTTTTGTTCCTTAACTATTTTCAGCTATATTTGGGGCAGTATATTTTCTTTGTTACTTCTTGTGCTACAGACTGTTTAATTGATAGGGGTGGTTTTGTTGGGTACTCTTCTTTTGCTACTTTGCTTGATCTTAGAGCCCTAATTTACTCCTACACTCACTTCCCACACCCACCACCTACCCAACAACCCAACTAGTGACAGGGCGTGGTGGGTTTGCTTTCTTGGGCATCCGAAAGAAGTAGAAAGAGGTGATATCTTCTAGCTGGCATGTTAGGCTGACTGACTAGTAGTCATAATACCTCCTCTCTACATCCCCTGCTTGCAAATTAGGGCCTGCTGGTGGTAGTGTTGTCCTGCGAATCCTTCCTTCTTCAGCTTCTCACTCGAGCCTTAGATTTGTGCTGTGTATAGTATGCATTGGAACTTGTATAGTTTTGTTTGCCACCCACCTTTCAAAAACTGAACTTTCAGAAATCTAGGTTGGAGTTTAATTGCAGATTGTTAGATTACAGCAAACCCCCCACTTGAAGAAGTCAAGGTTAAATCTTCCAAAAAATATGCAACAGTTGGGACAAAATGATTTGCTGAAATCAACCAACGACCATCAAATTAATTTCAAACATCTACGGGGTCTATGACAATACTAATGGCATCCTGTGGTATCAAATATACATTTTCCTGCTGGAAACAGCCTCTTTGGACCTCAGGTGGAACATTATAGAAGCATGTTATCCTATTTGTTGGCAGAGTTGGGACCTTTGGTGAATGTCGGGGGGGCACAATTTATACTTTAAAGCTATATTTTGAAATATTAAATATTTAAATGCATTCTATGTTATTCTTTATTATAATATATTTTTAAGAAATATTCTATAATAAATAAATTTTTAGCTAAACTTTTTTATCTATAAATTTGATATTTGCCTCCCTTTTTTCAGGGGATGGGGGGTTTTATGTGAAGTTCCAAAATTAATTGTATCTTAAGAAATTTTTCAAAATTTGAGGAGCAGTTTTTTTTTTTTTTTTTTTTATTGGTGGGGGAGGGGAGTTGCTTTATGGTAGATATGGTATAATGTGGGTCAATCTTACAAGTTGCATGGTTGTATAGTTATTATCCAGTTTGCGTAAAATTGGCCAACTATGATGCA
Source organism: Pouteria campechiana (assembly GCA_036873735.1). NCBI lineage: Eukaryota > Viridiplantae > Streptophyta > Magnoliopsida > Ericales > Sapotaceae > Pouteria > Pouteria campechiana. The sequence continues at coordinate 15,343 of JAYJMB010085738.1, read as the reverse complement.
TATACAACAACAAATCTACCAAACAGGGTGGTTCCACAAACTGGTCATCTAGTGAAAAGATTAGGCCGACCCTCTTTCTAAGTGGGTAATGGATGTATTTTGGATTGGACTGGTAGTTCTCTAGTTCATAACTTTTGCAGTTGCCAAGTCTGGATTTTTTCCCTTTATAGGTGGACTGGTTCTTGGGGCTTGGGCCAATAATTTGACAGTGGAAGGTTGGATCAAATGCTAAGCTCATACTCATGTATAAAAGGATAGATTTGTTAAGGTTGTCATGGCTCATGGTTCAGTTTTTAATACTCAATGCATTCGTTAAGCTCTAGGGCTTTGCTTTTGTAAGGTTGTCTAAACAGGATGACTTCATGGGTTTAATTTGATGGAAGTGGCAACCTGGACTAGTCTGGAGGATAATATGGAAGTGCCAAAGTGAGAACCACCAAGATATGGAATTGGTTATCTCTGCCAATAGGGACTGTCACATCACATTGTATAGTATGCACGCACTATGGAATTTCATTTCATGATACAAGATTATGTTTTCTATGGCAAGTTGAGAATGTTTGTGGCTGTTGATTGGATAATAAACTTAGCGCATGCTATTATTTTGTAGCTTTTTGTGTCCCTTCAAGTCATTTGCACAGCCAATATTTAATTTGTAATCTTTTAATGCAAAATTGCTTATGAATGCACAGGTTCTCTTCAGTGATGATTTCCGTAAATCTTTTGCAAAGTTAAAATATTTCCAGATCAAGCAGGCTGTTATTCAGTTGTTACTGAAGCTTGCTGATGGTTGGCGCCCTAAAAGTAAGAGCCTTGAATTTCCTGACTCCTTTCAGCTTGCAAAACAATGGCGCGTTAGGGAGTTGTACCTGATATGGACAGTTGACATTGTAAAGGAGGGAAACTATATCCAGGTGCTGAAAATCTGGGACATTGTACCACTGACAGAAATCCCAAGACTGGTCAACCGACTTGATAACATCTTTGCAATGTACACTGATGTTTATATTGAACACTGTAAAGCTAGAAATATTGAGGGGTATGTTGAAAGCTCTTTGGTCAATGCTGTTTTTTCTTCTATTTGGTGTTCATGAACGTTGAATCTGCCTTTCTTTTATTCTGATCAAGTGCATTGATTTAGATTCAGGTATTTTTTAGAGCATAGTTTTGATATTTTTCTGCTTCAATGTTCTTAAACTATGTTATAATAATATTGTAGATTTTTTACCACAATTTTCTTTAGCACATTTCTAGAGGTTTCTTCATGCATCTTTGACACTTGTTGGACTCCTGCATTGTGAATATATGGCCCCAACTGCATGCAGGCTGGTGTTGAAAACAGCTGTGCTAGCCATTGGAGTTTTGAGGAAGCTAGATTTATCCTTTTCAGGAGAACGCCATGTATTCATGTTCATTGCATGGGTCATGATGTGACCTCCTGATGAGCAGAGTTTTTAGCAATGTATATATGGTGGGGCCAACTAGATTCAGGCTTTCTGTGTTCTATATTATTTATTTTTCTTTCTCATTTTTGGAATAATCTTTACTATCAGTTGCTTCTGAGAGGAGTGAGCCCTGTGCATGCACTTAATGACAGCAGTCTGGTTTCAAGTACTTCATTCTCTATGTTCACTCATTTTTAAGGGTCATGCTGTTCTAGAAACTGAAAAAAGGAAAAATGGAACCTCACCTTTTTGAAAAATTTCCTCCAATAATTGATTTCTGTGAAATGTTAAAATTCGGAACCACATTCTGCATGATTGGTCATTTGTTGTGAGCTGTTCAAAATCTTGCAATTTTGTCTGTTTCTCTGTGGCATGGTCTTTTTCAATTGGTCTTCATGAAATATCCAAAGAAATAAGACAAAAAATGTGGAACTCAGATTTTTATATTCTTGTTGTGTTTTAGGTAACTTATTTGTTCTTTTTTGTTTACTTAATAAGTTCATATACAGACTCGCATTTTTTATTGCATTGCCAAAAATTGAGGCTTGTCTACTCATGCTCAATTATTAGCTTTAATTATACTGATGAGGAAATTAGTTCTCATTGCCTTTTCAATAATTTTGGATGCTATAACTTCCTGTCGAGAAACAGGTATCTCCATTTTATTCTTCTCACTATATTAGTTTCCAAGTTCTAACCACAGCTCTTGGAAGTTATGGTGGTGGTGTCCTGGGGTGCTGAACTAAGGCAGCTTTTAGTTTTGTTGTTTCTGTTGTTTATTATACATAAATGAATCCTTCATAATTTTTCTGCAGAATATTCTAAATGGTTCTTTACTTTTCTTGTTCTAGAAAACTTGAAGTGCCCATGTCCTGGAATGTGGGAAAAGATATCAATCAGTATAAGAAACTATGCAAGCCTGAGCATGTGGCAAATGGGCAATTCATAGTATATGAAATTGAAGAGTGTATGGAGAACTCAAAGGTCAGTGAAAGTTTGCTACTAATGAAATTCTACTCTCTATCATCTGGAGTAGTCAAACATTTACTCACTGATGATGAAGGGAAAGAAGTTGATATTCCATTTGAGTTAAACAACCAAGAAAAAGAGATTATATATTTTCCTATGAGTGCTTTTATATTGGGAAGATCAGGAACTGGGAAAACAACTGTACTTACAATGAAACTAATTCAGAAGGAACAACATCATTATCTTTCTTTGAAAGGATTATCTGATGAAAAGTTTGGCTTCTCTGGTTGTGTATATGAGAATAATGAGCATAGTGAGGATCTTACATTGGCAAAGGAAAGGTGCTTGCGTCAGATTTTTATCACTGTCAGTCCAAAACTTTGTGCAGCTATACGAAGCCACATATATCGACTTCAAAGGTATCCCTGAATCTGTACATTGTTATCATCCCCAAAATTTACCTCTGGTGGTTTTTTCCATTGTGTTGCATTCGTTTTGTATTTTAGTGTCATAATGAATTAAACTTGGAGAATGAACCCATTATTTACTAGGGTATAGATGTCAAATGAGTATGGAGCAAAAGTTATGCAAGTCCATTCAGGAAGTTTGGAATATAATGATTAGGGTTGCAACCGGGTCTAGTCAAAATGTGTTGGAGTCAACCCTAACCCTAATCCAACCCATTTTTAAAAATTTCAACCCAAACCCAACCCTACTTTTAAAATTTGGGTTGGGTTATGGGTCGAAAATGGGTTCACATTTCGAGTTGAAAATGAGTTGAAAATAATATAAATTTAAAAAGTGGTATCAAAAGAATATGTAAAACTTCATTAATTAATAAAAAAAAGTTTTAAAAGTGGTCAAAAGACTTTATGAAAATTTGAAAACTTTCTCTTTTAACAAATTTAAATGGCAATTTATTAATAATAATCATCGATGCGAAAGCCTTTCTAAATGCCTCTGTTCAAATTTTTAATTAGTTAAGAATTGAGACTTATTGTCAAAGTAGGGCTAGGAATTTTTATTTTTTATTTATATGTGTGTGTGTGTGTGAACTTGAGTTGATGGGTTGGGTTAGCTCTAATCCAATCCAACCCAACCCAAATTTCCTACCCAACTTTGCAAATGGACCAACCCTAACATGATTGAAAACTGTTTGGGTTTGGGTTCACCGGGTTACAGGTTGAGCCCAAGCCAGTTGCACTCCTAATAATGATCTCTGTTTCTTGGGATAATGGGATGTTTTCTTGCTCATATGTTCATGTGCTAAGCAGAGCAGCTAACTCAGATATGAAATGAAACTGTCTTGTTTTTAAATGACTGATCATGGATTCTTTAATGGACTTTGGACCTTATACAATTTGTACTAACAGATTCTGCTTAATTTTTCTTTTTGTTTCTTTCTGCATGTACCATGTTTTATTGTGTTAACGTCCAAAATAGTCTGGTTCTATCTGTGTATTTTTTTCATTATATTTTCAAGACTAAGCAGTCCTGGTTCTGTTGTTTCTGTTCCCAGCTTTACTTCCGGGCGTGGCTCCTCTTCCTGTTCTAGTTCTACTGACATGCATGACATTGGTGACAGTTTAACTGATTTTATGGATATTCCTGACAGTTTTACTGACATACCCAACAGACATTTCCCTCTTGTAATTACCTTCCAAAAGTTCTTAATGATGCTCAATGGCTCAATGTCAAACTCATTCTTCAGAAAATTCCACCATATAAGTGAACTTCATAAAGATGAAAAAGGAATTTCAAAGTCACTTGTCTTGCAAGCATTTCTTCGAAGCAAAGAGGTTACCTATGAGCGGTTTGCTGCATCTTATTGGCCTCATTTTAATGCCCAGCTGACAAAGAAGCTTGACCCTTCAGTGGTATTCACTCAGATCATTTCTCATATAAAGGGTGGACTGGAGGCAGGTGACGCCCATGAGGGTAAACTTGGTAGGGAGAAATACATTATGCTTTCTGATGGCCGGACATCCACTTTAAAGCGTGAACAAAGAGAGAAGATCTACGAAATTTATCATGATTATGAGGGGAAAAAAGCTGAGAGAGGAGAATTTGACATATCTGATATGGTTAATGACCTTCATCAGCGACTTCGTGATGAAGGTTATGTCGGCGACAAGGCAGATTTTGTATATATTGATGAGGTGCAGGACCTTACAATGAGACAGATTGCACTATTCAAATATGTATGCAAAAATTTTCAGGAAGGTTTTGTCTTTGCTGGGGACACAGCGCAAACAATTGCCAGAGGAATTGATTTCAGGTTCCAGGATATAAAATTCCTATTTTACAAGGAGTTTCTTTCTGAACTGCGGAGTGGATGTAAGGTGGGAATGAAGGAAAAGGATGTGCGAGTCTCAGATATCTTCCATTTAAATCAGAACTTTCGAACTCATGCTGGTGTTCTGAAGTTGGCTCAGAGTGTTGTGGATCTTCTCTTTTGTTTCTTTCCATCATCAGTGGATATTTTGAGTCCAGAAACCAGTCGTTTATATGGAGAAGCACCAGTGATACTTGACTCTGGAAATGATGAGAATGCCATTATAACGATTTTTGGTAGTAGTGGAAGTATTAATGCTGGTGTAAATGGGGGATTTGGAGCGGAGCAAGTAATTTTAGTTCGTGATGATTGTGATAAGAAGCAAATATTGGACTATGTTGGAAAACAAGCTCTTGTTTTAACCATTGTTGAGTGCAAGGGGTTGGAATTTCAGGTAGTAAGTTGTCTTTCTTCAATTTCATTAGTCGGACCATTCTACTTATCTCAATTTGTACAATCATTTACCCGTTCCCAGTGTTGCTTTTTAAAAAAAAAAAAAAAAATCTTTTTACTTTCTTGATTGACAAGTTGAATGACTAAGGGCCAATTTGGCTGTGCGTTTGATTTAAGCACTTCTTCAAAAGGGCTGTTGTAGAAGCACTTTCACGAGAAGCATTAATTTACAGCTTCCGCAAAAACATGTAAAACAAGCTTTCTTGGTCAGTGAAAAGTGTGGCTAAGTAACTTCCAAACAGAGAGTTGAGTTTCCGGGGCGCATTTACATGTCTAAAAGTGCTTTAACCCATCTGAAACGCACTGCCAAACTGTCTGTAAATGCCTGCCATGGCACTGTTTTTCATTGTTTACTTCCAGTAAACAACCAGCAGAATTGTTATCTGGCTACGTGAATGGTCCTGCATTTGTAGATGCCTGTTGGATCAATGATCTGGATTAAGAAATTGCATGTCTCTCTCATATGGACATGCTGGCTTAAATGACTTTTTGAAACATGACCAAAGATTGTTTATCCCTGCGTTCATCATGCGTGCATGCATTCAGTTACCTTCTGATACTCCTGTTTGTTGATGGCGCAGGATGTGCTATTGTACAACTTTTTTGCTGCTTCACCCTTGAAAAGACATTGGAGAGTAGTCTATCAATATATGGACGAGCAGAGTCTTCTAGACAACACAGCTTTTCCCCATTTTGACCCTGCCAAGCACAGCATACTTTGCTCAGAACTGAAGCAACTATATGTTGCCATTACTCGTACCAGGCAAAGGCTCTGGATTTGTGAAAATAATGATGAATTTTCGGAACCAATGCTTGATTATTGGAAGAGGTTAGGTCTTGTACAAGTAAGGCACCTAGATAGCTCACTAGCACAGGCTATGAGAACAGCAAGCAGTGCTGAGGATTGGAGGTTGCGAGGTATCAAGGTCTGTATTTACGTGATTTCATAATTTGAATTTGTTACTGACATTTCAATTTTCTTTTAGAGACCCTAAAAAATTAAGACCTGCTGTTTTATGGTGCTAGTTGGCATATTTGATGGTTTTGCCAAAATCCAATCGAATAGAAATCACCTACAACATGAAAGAATGGAACATAGCTGTACCTATGCTGCTTTCTTTGAGATTTGAAATCGAATCCAGGTCTTCCTATGGTTATTGCTGGTCTGCTTAGCTTTTAATCCTTAAGGCTTGGACTAAATGGGACTTGCAGTTTCTGGGTGACTTTTTGATTCTTATTATTACCAACTTATTTCTCTTACCATGCACCTTCATTTGAATGTTTCTTTGTCTGACAGCTCTTTAATGAGGGAAATTTTGAGATGGCCACAATGTGCTTCGAACGCGCTGGTGATGAATTCAGGGAAAAATGGGCAAAGGCAGCTGGGCATCGTGCTATTGCTGAGCGCATTCTTTCCACAAATTTTGAACATGCCTGGCAAGCGCTGACACAGGCTGCTGAGATTTATGAGTCCATTGGGAAGCCAGATGCTTCCGCACATTGTTTTATAATGCTGAAGGACTTTAAGAGAGCAGGTTTGGTTACCATAGCTTATTATGTTTTTGAGAATCCTTGACTTTCTATAGTGGTAATGGCATGTCTGGCTTGGAATGGGCTAGGTAGATGGGGTGATTGCAGAACAGACATTAACCAGAGATTGGATGCCTAGTCAAGCTAATTGGTATTTTCACCAGAACTAACATTAATCCAGTCTGGACTTTCAAGTACTTGTAAGCTGTACTTAGCTTGAGGTGGCATTCAATCTCTGGTTTCCTGCTTAAGATTTCATAGTAATCCAAGAATGTAATAGCATCCTCCTATTGTTCTTTTATTATCTCATCCAATTTATCTAGCAATGAAGTAAAGATCATAGAATCTGAGAGCACGGGATTGCAGCCCTATTCTAATAGTACAAAGAGAACTTGAGCTAAATAATGGCATCTTAGACTTGGGGTGTTTTTATAATCATATGTTGTTGTTAGGCTTTCTCGACTGCTTGCAATTGGTCTTTAATCTCATACAAATAGATTATGCTGTTTCTTTTTTCATTGCTAAACTAAAGATTTTCCAGGGCTTTACTTGACAAAATATCCTTCTGAAAGCTACAATCAATTTATTATATGTAAATGCTGTTAATATATCACTTGTCTACTTGTTACTTGCCATTCTTCTTCTTCTTCTTCTTCTTCTTCTTCTTCTTCTTCTTGTAAATTTACTGGTATGAGTTCTATTATTGACACAAGTGGAACAGGAACAATTTATTCAGAGAAATGTGGTACATCAAGGCTCGAGGAAGCAGGGGACTGCTTTGATATGGCAGGATGTTGGCCTGATGCTGCTAAGGTGTATGCTAAAGGAAGATATCAGTCCAAGTGCTTGTCTGTTTGCACGAAAGGTCACCTTTTTGATTTGGGTTTGCAATACATTGAACAGTGGAAGGAAGAGTCATCCTTGGATGGTGCCAATACATGTCAAGAAGTTGATATCATGAGGACTTCATTTCTGGAAAGCTGTGCAAACCACTATTTTGAACTTGGAGATACTAACCGCATGTTGAAGTTTGTTAAAGCTTTCAACTCTATGGACCTGATTCGTAATTTCTTGATGACAAGGAATTTAATTGATGAGCTGCTTGGGATGGAGATAGAATCAGGAAACTATTTAGAGGCTGCTGCAATTGCAAGAATTAAAGGCAATCCTCTACTTGAGGCGGACATGCTTGAGAAAGTGGGACATTTTAAGAAGGCATCACAATTGATAATTCTTCATGTTGTCATGAACTCTCTATGGGCAGATGGAAGCAAGGGTTGGCCCTTAAAGTGGTTCCAGCAGAAAGAGGACCTCCTAATTAGAGCCAAATCACTGGCGGAGAAAGTATCTCATGATTATTATCAGTCCGTTTGCACTGAGGGGGTCATATTGTTAGATCAAACCACCAATTTGTCAAACTTGTTAGTTCAGTTCAATGATGCTCAGAGATCTCAGAATATTCGACTAGAAATATTTGCTGCCCATAAACTCCTCGACGCTCATTTACAGTTGGATCCCTCAAAGTTTCATTGGAAAACTGAGACAGACCATGATTCAAGGAAGCATTTAGATGAAATGATGTCCCATAATTGTGTCTCTGTTGAAACATTTATATACTCTTGGGACTTGTGGAAAGAAAGGATATTGAACATTTTGTCATACCTTCAATTACTGGGGAAAACTGTGCCAAATGAGTACCCCTTGTATGTTGATTTCTGTTCGGAATATTTTGGAGTGAGGAGAGAGGATACTCAAAATACCTTCGTTGTGCTCAATTCTGAGGCTTGTTGGTTTAAAGAAATTGATTGCTGTGCCCTGCATCGGGACAAAAACATGGTTCGAATGAATAACCACCAATTTGCAGCATGTGCTCAAAAGTTTTGTGCTTTAGACCTGCTGTCTGTTTCAATAAAACTTCTGGAGAGGCTTGAGTTTCTGTACAAGTTCTGTACCAATAAATCAAAACCATTATTTTGCCAAGGACATATTCTCCTTTATATGTTTGATGTTGCAAGATTTCTCAAAGAATCCAAGTATATTGATCAGAAGCACACAGCTATTGGAAGAGTTAGAAGTTTCCTTGATTTGGCTAAAAGGTGCTTTCTCGATGTAATATTCCCCCTTGAATTTGGAAAAGCAGTGACAAAGAGTATGGTTTCTATCCGTGAGAATGAGATTGGCAGGGATATACTCAAAGAAATCCTTATAGCGAATCTCAATCCTAAGAATGGCTGTTTAACACATGGTCAGGTTGGTCGGGTTATGATGCTTCTTTTCATCTCTGGAAGTTTAACAGATGATTTGTATCAGAAGATAAAAATTTGTTTAGATAAGATGCTGCCTTGGAAGTCATTCATCGAACAGCTGAAGTCATATTTTGATATGGGTTTTGGACGAATACCTTTAGTCTTCAAGTTCCAAGATGCTCTGGCAAGCACTTATGCAGCACCATGGAGAGATTATGATTACATGTCTCCCCACTGTTTTATGTATCTTTTTGAATGCCTTGCATTTTTGGCATCATCCTGCCTGCAGAGAGGCAGCTTCTATACGACCAAATCAACTTTCTTTGAAATGGCTACCTGTGAAATTTGGAAGAGTTCTTTGGGTACCTGTTTCACTGTTCCAGATGAACAGATTCAGAGTAACAGGATCAAATTACTGCAATTCTTGGCAAGAACTGCTGAGGAGCTCCTGAGTACGAAAGAGGCTACAAAGAAGTGGGTTGAGACAATGCCTTTTGCCAGAACAAATTCTTACTACCACTTCCTGTTATTGAGATTAGTTGTGGTGATCAGTTTAGTATACATAAACTCTGGGTGGAATCTTTTTCGAATTTCAAAACTGATCTTCAGTGATGCAATTCTTTCCAGCTTGCCAAGGCAGTTCTCTGACAAGCTACGGAGAGTGGGGCCTAACGCAATGAGAAATAGCAGTCAATTTTTGGTAGTGGTTGCGGAAGCATTGGATGCAGTTGGTGATCGCTTAATGGTGATTAGCTCCCAAAATAACAGTTCAACATTTTTGAAGCTTAATGCTTTAATTGTGACTCCAGAGTTGATTGAAACCAGAGAGCTTGTCATTGGCTTACTGTTCTCCAAAGATTTCAAACAGGAAGTGCAAATCAGAAGCCTGAGTGAAACCAATTCACTTTGCAGCATTAGCAGAGATGATTCTAAATTCTCTACTAATAATACTGAGGAAGAGAGTCACGCTTCAGAAGATAAAAATGAATTCAGTGCCAGTGATCTGCAAAAAAAGTATCATCAGTTTTGGAAGGCATTTGATGTTTTTGAAGAAATTGGAAGTGGGAATTCTTGTCTCAGTAGATGCGGATTTAATGACTCGAAAGTTAAGGTACTTGAATCTCTCTCTCTCTCTCTCTCTCTCTCTCTCTCTCTCTCTCTCTCTCTCTCTCTCTCTCTCTCTCTCTCTCTCTCTAATGGTGTTATTCATTTTATTTAGTTGGACATAGAAAGATCAATCTGCTTTCTTGATGCGCTGTTGGGCCAGAAAGGATATCAACATAATGGAAATATGATGGAAGAAATAAGAAGCATGCTGAATGAATTGAAAGAGCTCTTCAACTCTTTGGATTCAAGGTCAGACTATTACATTTGTTTCTTCTGTTTTTTTAGTTGTCTACTTTAACATGAATTTTTCCTTTAGGTTGTAGTTTATGAAGTTTAAAAAGATAGATTTTGAATTGGAAATTGATAGATGAATTGTTTTCAGAATTGTCGTGGAATATTCTGTCCTTAGTCTTTCCTTTTTTGAATTTTCGGACCAAACAACTCAGAATCTTTAGGCAGCCTTCGGCTCTTTTTCTTTTTTGCTTGGCTTTAGTAAGATTCAGTTTCTGTTCCTCACTTGGCATATTCTTCAATTCCTTTCACTGCAAAAATTTGTAGTAGCAACTGATATTCAGTGCAAATCTAGATCATTAAGGATTTCCACACTGCACTTTGGTTAATTTTATGGAAACGTTAGCAACAATGTTGATTGATCCATCAAGCATTTCATACTTCAGCAGTCATATCATCCTGAAGAATATCGAGATTTTGCAGTTTTCTATTCAACACTTGGTATTGACTAGATGTTCTTCATTTTTGGTCTCTTGTTTTGAATGATAACAGATGCTTGGATTATTTCATTCACAGGGATGAGGAATTCGAGAACAAGATTCCCACTGTAATGATTCTTTTTGAGAAATTAAGGGAACAGAGGCCAAGGTTGCAACCCTTCTTGGATTCATTATTTTTACCTAGTGAGAAAAATTCTGGGTACTCACCTCTTGCTGCTTTCAATGACCAAAGCCAAACAAACAAGCAAAAGCAAATTGTGGAGGAGATACCCCTGCGTACTGCTACAACAAGCAACCAAGGCAAGGGAAACAAAAATAACAAGTCAAGGAGAAAAGGGAAGGGCAAAAGAAAGTGATTTTTTTAAATGTAAATGCAGTTGTGTAAATTGAAACTAATTTAAAAACTGAAAGCTAAAATGGTCCTTCAATTTATGGATGAAGTTCTGTGCACAGCCATTTTAGCAAATTCTCAGTAGCAAGTCTACAAAGCAAGCAGTTTACCACTTTTCAATTTCGGTGACTGCCATGTCATCTGTGTCACATCCACCACTGGTGACTAATCTGAGAGATTTTAATAGAGATTGGCAGTGCTTAATATTCTTCCGAGGCAGCCATGGTAAGTTTATTGAGAGACTGTCTTTGATTCTTCACTCACTGTGTTTAGATGGATGTAAAAGAGATGCAAAAGGAAAATCTATAAAAGGGGAGTACAACAGTAGATGATAATGTCACTCATACAGGAGTGATGTCGGTGATAAAATAACTAAAGACAAAAGAGATTGGATTTTAGAAAGAAAGCATAGATGACATCCTAGAACTTTGCATATAGCTGTCTTCACTGTGGGCTTTTAATGTGGAGGGAAATTGGTGGGAATGACATTTTCTGACACTTTGCTGTCTTTCGTTGCCCCTTTTGCTGAATTGTGATGATTGAAGCTTGTCATTTACAATTCGCAAATCATCTGAAGGTAATGGCTTATATTTAGAATGCGAGATTAAGCTTGTGCAATGACCGTTTAAACTGTCATGTGTTGTTAGATGTTTTAAACATTTTTTGTTCTGTATCAATGGATCTAAAATGTATTTAACTTCCTTTTTACTTAACGAGGGATTGATTTTGATTTTACTTCCATCTAAATAAATGATTATATGGTGACTAATACAACATGCAACCTTTTGGTTTTTCATAAATCAGTAAGAGTTTGTCAGATTTAATCTACCCACCTTTCTTTATACCATTTATTTAATTAGAATGCCAAAAAATATTTCTAACAAAATCTATAGAAAGGCGTTTTAAACAACCTATTGAGTTTTCATTTGCGATAACTTGTCTAAGTTTTTAATCAAGGCATTTTTTGAGCTCATAAAAAATCAAGTATGATGGAAGATTTGGATTTCATAATAACAACAGAGTTTGTGAAAAAAGTAATGTTTCACCTTGCAACCGCTGCCCAGGAAATGGGAAAAAAAAAAGTGGAAAAGAGGAGGAAAAGAAAAATGTGGAAAAGTGAAAAAAATGAAAAGAAATGATGTAATAGGGCTAGGAATTAAGAGTTAAGAGTTAATGATTGAAAATAAAGTGTTTGAAGGTAAACAGATAAGACTTTTAGATGGAAAGATTGACTGTAATGATTGAAAATATTAATAATAAGAAAAACAAAGTAAAATTATTTACTTGGAGAAAAAAGAAATTTCCAATCACCAAATACACCCTGAAGTAAATAAAAACAATTTGATCATAAAGAACGTTCGCATTTGTTGCATCCACATGCAACTCAACAATGGTTTTAACAGGGTGTAAAATGGGCCAAACGCTATTTCTTAAAATTCCAATATAACCTCAACCTGACCCCTAGAAATTTTGGACTCGGTTGAGGTTTAGGATTAACAACTTAAACTGCTTTTAATTAATAAATAGCAATAAACTCTAAACTATATTCATGAATTTTATAAATATATGATTGAATTTTTGTTAAACTAGTTTTTTTCTTCGGTATAAATATGTAGGTACGTATATAAATATATGATTAATGTATTTTAATCATCAGTTTTTTACTTCAGTCATGAATTTACGAATGACTTTTTAAGATTTTTAACATATTATTTTTGTGTTTTAATGGTTAACACTTAAAAAGATTAATATTCATATTGAAATAAATATACATTTATCTACATAATATTATTATGACAAATACTTCAGAAATCAGTCAACCCATCCTAAACCTGTTTAAAAATTGAGTCGAGTTGAACCTTAATTTTTCCAATCAATGTTTTAAAAATCCGTGCCCTGCCCAACCCTGAGCTTAAAGGGGTAGGGTTCGCCGGGTTCGGGTTTGACCCTAGCCCAACTAAACCCGGCCCATTTTACCGCTGCTCTTCTTTCCCTGCTCTTCCCTGCTCTTCTTTTTGCCTGTTCTTCCTGGGGTTTAAGCTCTTGCACAGGAAGAGATGAACAAAGACAAGATTTTTAAGCTTGCGAAGGGCTTCAGAGGGAGGGCGAAGAACTGCATAAGAATAGCAAGGGAGAGGGTGGAAAAAGCTCTCCAGTACTCTTACAGGGACCGCCGCAACAAGAAGAGGGACATGCGCTCCCTCTGGATCGAGCGCATCAACGCCGGCACGCGTTTGCATGGTGTATGTTCTTATTCTCCTATTTATCCTTTTATTCACTCTCTTTTTTTCAATCATATTTACGCTACCCTCTTATGCACTCTCTGTCATTCAAACATATTTATAAATAGATAGGGAATAGGTTGTGCGATTTGAATATCGGAAGTAGTCACTCACCCTAGCGCTCCCTTTTTTAAATCAATATTTGATGATACATTTCTATGTATACCCTGATATCAGTCTAATGGAAATTTTCTTGGGGACATTTGTGCATGTGAATGAATGATTTTAGAATTTTCTTTTGTCCTCTTTTTCAATCCGTCATTGTATAAACAAGTTAATCTGACTTCACTGATATCCACTTTTGCTAGCGAATGGTAAAAGATTTCATTGGAAGATGAATTCCAGAACAATGCCTAAAAGTAAAAGATGATGAAAAAAAAAATGGGAGGGTGATTGCCCTATATTAGGGAGCAAGCGGGTTTCATGGCTTACTCTTTCATAAGCTACGTGCTCCTGATTTTGATTATCTGACTCTAGGACTTGAGAAAAGAAGCTGTTACATTATCATTGAATTGGACACTTCGACTAATACATTTATGGCTCCAAGGGGCATGACAAGTTTCATTTGATTGTTTGCATTGATGTGAAGTTAATTGTTAAGAACAGCCAAATTCAGGAACTATTATATGCCTATTGGGTAAGCTACTTGGTTAATGGTCTACAGTCCCAACAGTCAGAAAAATCTATATAGCGGACAACAATGGATATTTGACATTGATATGGACACCTGACATGATGACATGGCAGTGTGATGATGTGGCATGATGATGTCACAACCTACCTTAGCGTGATAGGAGGGCATGAGTTACAATGAATCATTTCTAGTTAATTTTGCAGAGTCTGTTCACTGGTTTGCTTGTATTCAGGGGTTGGTTCAGGCAACTAGAGGTGTGATTTGAGTCTATTCTTGGAGATTAATGAGGAGTTGGCATGTGCCCTAGTTCGTTTTAACAGATAACTTATAAATAGGGGTGGGATCTTGTCATTTCATTGGTTGCTTTTGGATGATTGGTGGTTGTTGCAACTAAGCTAAAGCTGTTGTACTTTCTCCCTCTATTCTATCTTCTTTTTTCCGTTGATTTGCATTGCAACATGTTGGGATCCATAGATTTGTATCATGAGTATCAGTGTCATTTGATCATTGGTTGTGATCGATTGTTGGGCCACTGAAGCTATTGATTTTGATCGCTGACGTTGAGATCTGCTGCTGTACACACAATAGGAGTTGATGATTGTGGGAGGCAGCAACATTCAATTGCAATTTGCTACAGATCTAATTGGATCAGCTATTATCACTGGATCGTGTTGTACTGCTGTGATCAGGTGCAGTGGAAGTTGTGCACAGTTGCTGATTACAAGAGATAATGATGAACCTCAGTGCTAGGAATTGATTGGGTTTTAGATTGGACAGCCATTCTGGAGTCAAATTCTCTTAGTGAATCTAGAAGTCATTGAAGATTCAGAGAGGAGTTCTAGATCTTCAAGCCAATCGGATTGGAGAATCACTTGAAGTTGATTGATCGGAGATTCATATAGCTTCTGGGAGGAGGCAACTGTTGAATTGAAATGAAGATCAGTCCTGGAGTGTTGTCGTGTGTGGGTGGATAGCAAGATGGGTGGTCTGATCTTCATTCAGACAAAATTTTCGATTTCTGTTGCAGATCAGGCAATCCATGACCAGAGATATTGTCCAGCTTGGAATGTGTGGTAGTATTTCAATTAGATCTGAGACTAATCAATTGAAGTGGCAAAGCAGTCTGATAGGAGGAGTTGCAAGTGTAGTTCAAGTGGAAAAGAAAATTTGGAGGCGAATGTCGGTTGTACACTGTAGAATGTTAGGATCATCAACTTGTT
>JAYJMB010085727.1:0-21036 GCA_036873735.1 Pouteria campechiana | reverse complement strand
TTTGAATTGAATTTATTAGCATTTAGTTATGAGGAGGTTCATGATGTGAATTGAATGAGTATCTTATGATACTTATTTTGTGTAGGGATATCTATTTGTTGGGATAAAAGGTTATCCCATGTTTACAATGTCTAATATGTTTCATAAGTTTTCATGTGAATGCCTGATTGAGGGGAATAGATAATGTTCCCTAATTTGGTTTAGAAATGAATGTGTATGTTATACTATGGTGAATGGTATCATATAATTAAGGTATTGAGAAATGGTAGAATGGAATGGAAAGAATCATGTATTATATTTGAATGTTGAGCATGATCGTAAATGTTATGATTGTGATAATCCCATGTTCATACTTGCTGATTATTATTTTCTATTGTTGCCTACTTACTGAGTTTCCTGGACTCATGCCTTCTTGTTTAAATTTTTAGTTGATAGGTCAAATGAAGCTCCCTACCTGTAAATTAGGAATTGCGGGAGAGGGTAGAAGATGCAATGGTGAATGGTAAAATATCAAGATTTAAATCCATTTGTTTAATTGTATAAGGATAAATTGTATAATTATAATTTATGCACAGGATGTGTATTTGTAGTGCAATAATTGTAATGTAATGGCATGTCATATTAGTTATAGATATATTTGAAGTTGATTTGGAGTATGGTATTACCATCATGGGGCAAAATTGATTCTAGGTTGTGGGTAAGGTGGAAGGGTTTAATGATTTCATAGTTATGTGATTCTTAATGATTATATTTTATATTGGGAATTTATTTGATTATTGTATATCAGCTTTTAGATCCTGATATTTTAGGGGAGATTCTACTAAAATTTTGATAGAATTGTTCCCTTAAAAATAGGGAATAGAGGAGTTGTGGAAAGACTTCTCTTAAGAAAAAGGGAAGCGGTAGTGTCCAACATAGTGCCCAATATAACATAATCTATTGGATGGTCAAAACGCATAGGGTGGGGCTATGGGGCGTTACAACATAATAATCTTTCATTCCATAATGATATATCATAAATGAAAGATTAATTGATCATTTATTTTAATTTCATAGTTAAATTAGTCTAAATAATGTTTTAAACATTAAATAAACCTATCGAACATTATATACATTTCATATCCTTAAGCTTACAGCAAAATTCACCTTGTCTATCATTGGAATTTTATATCGCTTAAAATTTGGTCCATGCCCAAAATTCTTCTCCATGTCTGAAAATCTAGTCTCCATGTATGAAATCTATTGCCATGTCCGAAATGTCTTAAAACCCTAAGATAAATAGCAAAATCTCTTCGAGACTTCATAGTAGACATCATCCTTCATTCCCTGTTTTCGAAACCCCATTCATAGAGAAGATGATTCAGCTTTCTAGACATTTAAAAAACCCCTTATCGCTCATTTTTCATCTCTATTTTTCCACATTTCACCAAAGATTTACTTGGAAGAATCCCTAAATCCATCTCTTCCTTATCCTAAGTCAAAGCCCTATAGCTTCGTATACTGCGTCATGGATGAAATGGATGAATCAAGCATAGTAGCAGCATCAGCATTTGCTAAATCAAGAAGAAGAAGAAGAGAAAGAGAGTAATAATAAGTAGAAGCATCTCCTTTACAGAGAACAAGGATGAATAAAAATCATCTATTGGAAGTAATTTTCCAAAACAATGAATCAGCTTACAATAGCTTGGTGAATGTGTATGAATAGAAAAAGGTAGTAAAGGGAAGGATTCTTGATTTTAAAAAACTTGGTGACAATGATTTGAATATGGAAATATGTAAATGGATGAAAATCCAAGGGTGGATCGATTTCTTAAGTTATAGTGAAAAATGTTACAAGAGAATAGTGCAAGTATTATTCTGCAACTATGATTCAAAACTGAAAAAATCATGTATAAGAGACAAAATAATAGATTTATCTCCTGAAAGTATAAGGGATTGTTTAAATCTCCCTATAGTCAAAAGAGAAGAAAAGGGTTGACCTGAGTCCAGAAAATATCTATTTTCAGACTTGGCTGAAATAGAAATTAAAGATGATGTAAAGAGTGTGCATCCTAGCAATTTGGATATGAAGTTGAGAATGGCCCATATTCTAATCATAAATAACATCTTTATAAAAACTAGCAGCAGAGACAATATTTCTGATAAAGATGCCAGAATATTATAGGCACTGAAAAATGGAAGGAAAATTGACCTGCAAAGATAATTTTAAATCATTTGTATCATGTCTAGACAACTAAAAGATTTCCTCTTCCTTATGGAATGATTCTAAGAAAATTCTTAAGAAGATCAGGAGTAGACTTATCAGATGAAGAAGGAGAAGAAGCTAAGAGCTCAGACATAATGAATGAAGTGAGCTTAAAAAAAATAGGTCCCAATAGGACAAAGCCATCTAAGAGACCAAAAATTAAAGCAAGAATAGCAGAAAGAAGAGAAACAGAACTTCCTATTACAACTGAGGAAGTAAGGGAAGAAATTGTAAGGGAAAATCTAAAATCAATTCCCGTTGATAGAGTAGAGGAAATCAGAGCAAAACTAAGAGAAGAAGAAGTAGAAGTCATTCCTGAAATGAGAGGGACAGTAGCAAGAATAGATGAGATAAGAAAAGAAAATTTAAATATAAGAGAAGACAATAACATAAGAGATGAATCTTAGATAGTAGCAAATCATGCAACCATAGCAGAAGAAAAAGCTTTTCCTTCTACAGTCAGTCCTTCATCCTCCACTTCTAAAAACTTTGAGGGCGGGCTAAGAAACATTGAAATATCTATCTCAACTCTGAATGTCAAGATGGACTTTGTGTGTCAACAGTTACATATCCTCACCTCATTGGTTGAATCCATCAAGCGTCAATCCAAGTCTATTCAATCCACTTCTCCATCATCACCTGTCCATGATTTCAAATCTTCTTCACCCCTAAGATCTCATTAATCTCATCACTCATATCACTTGCATCACCCCCATCTCCTTATTCCTTACCTTCCTCTCCTGCTCATGATCCTAGACTTGCCCCACCCATAAGGTCTACTCATCCCTCAGATGCTCCCTCTTCTCCTCATCACACATCTCACATTTCTCCACTACCCACTTCTTTCATTGTTGCCATTCTTCAATAGAAACATCCTCAACCATCCGAGTCCACTTTATTCTCCTCTGACTTAGTGTCCTCCATTTCTAATTCAAGTATTCCAATAACCAAAATCTTTAAATCTTCAAGGACCACCTCCGAGAAATCTTCTCATTCACCTTCAACACAATCGCTCCATGAAACCTCTCCATCTCCACCTTAAGTTGCTTCACAACCCTTTACAACTTCACAAACTACCACTCAACCTCTTCCTGTAGTTTCTACTCCACCTCCATCTGCATCTTCTCAATCCTCCATTCCTCTGGCACTAATTTCTCAAAGTGTCACTCCAACCTCTCCTCAAGTCTCTCAAACACCACCCCCATCTTCTAAAACTAGAACTATTCCAAAGTGCTTCACTTCTGAATCTTCCATTGCTCCATATAGAGATGTTGTAATCATAGAACTCTCCATGTATATCAATTCCAAAAAGAGTTATCCAATTCCAATCATATTAGTAGTTCCATCTAGAATCATTCCAAATGTATCTATTCCACCTCCTAGAAAACATAACCATAAATTTAGAATGACTCAGAAAGAAATAAATGCTAGAATAGCAGTAAATGAAGCCATTACCTTCAATATGGAAGCTCAAAAAGCACCTTTCACTCATTTGGATGTTCCTTTCCCTCGTTTTGATGATTCTGAATTCATTACTCAAAACATCACCATAATGAAGAAACCTTTTCCTAAAGGTTTCAAACCTAAACCTATTCTAAAAGTTGATAGATGTCTAGAAGAATTCTTTGATCCACCTTCTCTAATAGAAATTAATCCTTTAGCTCCTATAGAAATTAAGAGATAGTCACCACAAAACTTCATTCTTGTAACAAACACTCTAAATCTAAACTTCCATTGTCTTTCAAAAAGAATGTATATGGAGCATCGAGATGCAAACCTACTAGTAGTCTTGAAAGGTCTACCTCCTCCTCATCTAGAACTCACCCATTAGGGTTATAAAGAAAAACTTAGGGTTGTTGTTTATGCCTCTGAATATCCTTATGCTAAGTCCTCCATGCCCAAGCCTTCTACCTCTCTTACTCTTTCCTCCTCTTTCAATCCAACTATCACATCATCATCCTCATCTATACTTCCTCTTCCTGAATCCAATCCTTTCGCTTCTCCATCTAAACCTCCCTCTATAAGATTCAAAATTCCAACTTCCAAATCTTCCAAATTCCAGTCTCCAAACCCTCTTCAACAACCAAACCTTCTTCACATAAACCTATCACACCTCCACCCATCTACTTAGACCAAGAGGAATATCTTTGTAGGCTTGCAACAAATAATAAAGCTCTTCAAGAAAATCAACTTCCAGACTTTCTGCAGTTGCTCAATCCTGAGTATATAGCTCATCTTAAGATCCTTTTGTCAAGATTATTATATATGATTTTGATAATAATAAAACTTGTAAATGATATGTGTGCTTAAACTATTAACAACTATGCTTGAAACTTATGCACAATTATGAAAGCTTAATTATGCAAGCATACATTCTTGAGATGACTGTATGATCTCCACATTGCAACTAAATTTGATTAATATGTCAGATCATGTATTTGCACTATGCTTCAAATGAGTCATCATATTATGTGCATGAATGGAAATCTATGTTATCCTTGCTCCATATCAAATGCAAATTATAAGGATAAATATGCTTTGATAAAATGATTTATTTGAAAGCTAATAATGTATCAAGTGTAGATAACTTCTAAGTGCAAACTACGATTAGCTATTTCAACCATCTGCTACATTCCAAAGAAATTAAATTTGAATATCATTTAGAAGGATTAAATTGTTGAAGATCACAGAGAATGATTAAATTATTGAAGATCACTGAGAAGGAAGAAGAAGAAACAAGGCTTCAAGATGTGCAGCAAAGGATCTTGCTCTATTTGTTGAACTCAAAGAAAAAAACTCCATAGACAAATGCAATGACAGAAATAGTTGAAGATGAATCCATGATCAGAGAGCTTAAACTACGAACTATCAACTAGCCAGAGTTTGTTTGAGACAAAGTAAGAAGAAGTAATTCCATCAAGCACTTAGATAAATAATGAAAGAAGAAAGACAAAGAAAAGGTCGCCTGGACAATTATGCACAAAGGAAAGAGACTTTGTTTGACCAACAAAGCTAGAAGAAAGAATTCATCCGAGGATAAGAAGGCAAGATGTAAGACAAAGTAGAAGAAACTTTGTCTAAGCAAAGACAAATGCAAAACAAGGAATTCAACTTCATCTACACCATCAAAATTCATCCATAATTTATGATAGACAAAGTAAAAGACGAAGTGGAAGTGGCACTATAAGCACAGACAAAGTAGCCACTTAGACAAAGTGGACTTCAATGCACAAGCACATTCATTTTTAACTTAATACAGACAAATCTAAAGACGAAGTGCAAAGCCTAATTCGTCCAAGATGAAGTAAAGAAGAATTTGTCTGCGATAATCCTATTCAACTTCATCTGCACTACAGGAGTTCACCTGTTGCTTTCTACAGACAAATGTTGAATAAAAAAAGAACACATTACTTCGTCTGATTGAGCAAGACAAAGCTGAATTTGTCTATAGACTCATTCGACTTTGTCTACAATGCCATAATTCATTTGTTACTTACTACAGATAAATCACATTCATGAAGGATTGACTGATAGACAAAATTCATGAGAGAATTCATCCAAGACTTATGACAAATAAATGTAGATAGAGAGAGGTTGTGACTTGTGTGAGGTTAATTGATTTATGTGACTTGCATCTAAATAACTATGTACTCATATGATTTTGGCATATAGACTTATCTCAATCACCACTTTCAATAATAAGCAGCATTATAGGTTTTCCAACTATATCAATTCAAAATAAGAAAAAACATTTCAACAATAGCTCATATTCTTCTTTGAAAAAGAATGGCGTTGCAACAACTTAGAATAAATCAGAAGGCATACACTCCAATGGTAGAAATCATAATGGTCTTCTTCATTCATAGTTGCTCTCATTCCTGCATCAATCCCAACCTTCTCCTTTGTAATGGTCAAGTTTCTTAAGATCTATTTAAAGAGAGGAGTTGGACGATTCAAAGGTGGTGAAGGAAGACATTTTAAAAAGGTGTAATCATATGCAAATTCTTCCACCCATGGCCACAAGGTTAAATTGTCATCTATCCTTTATTAGCGTTAATCTACAAATCTTTATGACCATTGATTTTACATTTTGGGAAGATCTTTCTATGTTGTTAGAGTAGTAAAAGATCTCATCTTTCCCTGTGTATAAATGTGTAAAAGTTTTCTAGTTAATTTGAAAATTAGTAAGTTTGTGGTGAGCTTAGGAAAACCACATTGTATGAGTTGTGATCTTTGGAAAACCATCAAGTTTGTTGGTGATCTTAGAAACCAGTGAGTTTCTTGGTGAGCTCGAGAAAACTAGAAGAGTGTTGGGAGCACTATGTTTATGCCCCCTAGAGCTAGAATCTAGACAAGTGCTAGGAGCACTATTGTATTTTCATTATATGAGATATAGTGGAACCCAAGGCACAAGGAGAGTATGCCCTTGGAAGAGTGGATGTAGGGATGGGGTTTTTGAACCACTATAAAAATCATGTTATTTGTGTGTGTTTGTTTAAATGCTTTATCTTTCATGCACTTTACAGTTTTATTACTTATGTTATAACACACCACACACAAGAACGAGAAGAGGGAAATGGTTCAATTAGGGTTAAGTAATGAATTTTTATAAACCCAATTCATCCCTCCCCTCTTGGGTTAAGCCATACTTTGGGACTCTACACATTCCCCCTCTCATTCCTCTCACCGCAATTCCTATTGAGTCAACAATTGCTCAATCCATATTGATGACCATGGTCACCACTGAAATAGGCCCTCAAGTATCTTTCAAAAGACCAAAGATGATTGTAACCAAAAAGCAGGAACCCAAACCCAACAAATAAACAATTGTACATTTTTTTACAAAAACAATCTCTCTATTTTATTTTTTTTTGCTCATTGATGTATATATGTACAAATTGTGTAATCTTTTCTCTCATCAATGAAGTATATTATTTCTTCAAACATTACATGTCTTTCGCAGCTCTTTAACACATTTTGTCTAATGTTTGAATGTTGTCTTTTTATGAGAAATACACTATGTAATGTCCCACACCCTCACCCTATGTGTTTTGACCATCTTATAGATTTTTCTTTATCAAGGTCTATGCGGGACACTACCATCTTATATTCTAGGGAAGGAATCTACCAGTCTACTGATAATTCGACAAAGTCTCCCCTTAAATATAAGGAATTTCCCCTATACAATCTTACACCATATTTTATCATATCTTTAAATTAAATACAACAGACCCCCAACCCTTACTAACACACATCACTAACAATCGATAATTGTATTCACCATTTGATCATAATTATGCATTACTAATATTCTCATACCACAAGCCCATTAACAAATATACTCACCCATAGCTACCCAAAGCCAGAGTGACTCCATAATGGCAATAAACATTACTAGAATATAGTTTACATCCATCCACAATATCATTATGACATGTCAATATATTTCATGCTATAAAATTTTAAATCTTTTAAATATAATTAGATTCAAATACATAACAAAAATATAATCCCAATTTATCATACTAATACTAATAGTGTATTCAGATCAGCTCACAAGTACCAACTTGCAATTAACTCTGTTGTCTACATTGCCAACTAAAAAAAATACAATAAGAAGGCGTGAGTCTGGACAAACTCAGTAAGTAGGCCAAATAAAAAATAAGAGTAAAATAGAACATGTTCTAAATCCCAATATAGCAAATCATTTCTATATCATAACCATATACACCCTTCCACCAATACACACATTTAGCATATAACAAATTTTGAAATAAAAAATTCTGGGATAGTTAAAATCCCGCATCAATCATACATTCGTAAGAATCATGGGATATTCTCTATCCCCTATTAATTCAACCATTCACTTATGTGTAACAGAACATTTCTTACATTGTATACTTATATCACCAAACAAAAACACATGGGATAACTAAGATCCCCATCCATACATACATGCCCATATACTACCAAATCCAAACAACGGGATAATTACTGTCCATATCCAGCAATACATTTAACTTGAAAAGAAAGCCTACTTACCTTAATCAAGAATCACCCTTCCATTCTGCCACTTAGCTCCTAAGTAATTTCCAATGGAGCCTACATACACACAACATATAATAAAATTGAAATTTTATATGTCCAAATGAGAATGTTACTTGATATATAGAAACTTGGGGTCATTGCATATGCTCTTATCTCCTTATTCAATCACATGCTTCACACTTGGTTTCAAATACCTTATTTAGAATTTATTAGTCTCCCTGAATATCCGTTCACTTATTTATTTAAGTCCATTCAATGGCCACTAAAGAACTATTATAGGTCAAACAACACATCTTGTTTCTGAGTGAAGTATGTCATCAAACATATAAGGTGCATCACTTAATGCATAACATTATAGCAAAATGTTTCAAAGGAGTTTTGTTTCCCATAACACATATACATATCATATACCATGATTAACATGTAAACAACCTTAAGAAAAATCCAATTATGCCTTTAATCTCACCCATTTGTAGCTTACATAACTTTATACACACAACCCTTTTAATTGGGCATTTCATCAAACACTCCCTATGCATCTTATGTAGTGGTTTAAGGAAATTTCTTTTTCATCACACCTATCCATAATGCAACATAATTAATCTAGAATTAACTATTAGAACAAGCTAATTAAGCAATTAATTCATAAATAAACACACTACACAGGAATCCCATTTTCAACAGTCAATTAGGTTTTGACGTAACAACCTAATGAAATCTCCATGACCAATTGACTTCAAAATATTATACTTTACCCATTAATCATTTCCCCCATGAAATCCACACATAAATCATGCACTTTCTTCTCCCATATCACTATTCATGAAGCTATGAAACCCTAGCAAACCAAGATTCATGAAATCAGTTGAAGAAATTCAACTTACCCTCGATTTCAAATATGTCTTCCATCATAGGAGGGTAACTCAGCTCTAAATCTTCAAGAACCCACCATAAGTTGTAGCAACCATGACTTTTCTTCCATTCTTCACCATTGAAACAACTGGAACTTGAGTTTAGGGGGTTACACTTGATCACTCCTATGCTTAAACATGATAAATTTCTAGCTAAAATGATAAAATATTAAGGCATGAAGGTGTGGGGGAAGAAAAGAATGGAATGAGAATGGGAAAAACGAAGTGAACCAGGGTAATAAAGTTAATCCACCAAATTTTCTCTACTATCGACACCGCAACATCAAATTGGACACCATAGCGTCAAATTCCTTGGACGCCATCTAGCCTTCATTTCTCTCTGGCTTCGCACCACCAAATGCCACTGCTTCTTTTTCTTGATTTTTCGCCACCTATTTTGCCTTGTTTCTTCTCATATGCTTAATACTTTTTAAGACTTTACTTCATGACATATAAACCTCCTTAAATATGATATATGCACACATCAATTATCAAATCACATTAAAATTCATAATAACCCCCTTAAATAATTAAATGCCATACCAATTCATCATCCTGATGACTAAACCCTATGCATATAATGAACCCAACTTGCTTTAGAAAGATTTGCTTCTTTTGTTTTCCAAACTATTTCACATATTTTTCTTTTTCCAAAAATTAAGATCATGTAACTACAATAAAATTACATAAAAATTTCTAAGAATTCAACTTCACTTTGGCTTGATCATGTCATGAAAACATCCTCCCATTTAGCCTAAACTTCCAAAACATTGGTTCCACAATAGAACATAGCATAAATTAATAGGCATGCTAATTTAAATTTCAACTTGACTCTCATGCATCATATCCATGGCAACATCTCACACACTTTTCCCTAATTTTAATACCACGGGCATTACACTTTGCTCATTTTATTCTTCTACATACTCTCCCTTTTTTATTATGGCAAAACAGGGGAGAAATATAAAGAGACTTAGAGTGAATAGAGAAAACTAGAGTAAATAAGAGTGCATTCATTAAGGGGGAGATTAGAATATCTTGTTAGATATTCAATTAGTCAGGGGGAGTTACACTATGTATGTTTACCATTTCTGATCAAGTTTACATGAATGTTCATTCTATTTTATCTTCGAAAGGTAATTCACTCAAATGTTTTATTATCATTAGAAAGGGAAAGAATGTTGACCTAGTTGATCCAAACCCCCTTTACATAGCTTGATTTTTATGATGAACAAATCTAACTAATTATTTTTTGATGATGAGTAGAAACACATGAGTGAATAGTTAAGGTACTAATAGTTATGTTTCCCAGTATTACAATAAGAGGTAAAAACCATATTTCAAGAAATTAACTCTAGTCAAAGTGGACAGCACAAAAATATAGATTTTATCAAATACAAAGACCCACAACATCATAGCTAAAAAGGAAGAAAATGTAAATGCTCAAAAAAAAAAGAAGGGCACTGAAACTTTGAAACAACATTAGATGAAACTAGATAAAACTGAGCTCCTGAAGGTCAAAGCTAATAAGTGAATAAACTCAACAAGTTTGAAGAATGTCAACTAAAGACATATCATCTAGACTAATTCAGACAAATATTAAAAGCAAAACTTTCAATTGAAAGATATGTCTAGCATCAATCAAGCTCAAAAGATACTTTGGATGATGCCAAAATCAATCAGATGGATACCAAGGTTAGGGTATAATCTGGATTCCAAATAGACTTAACAATGAAGAATAGTTGGACTCCAGATTCAAGCAAAGGCTTTTACTTCATTAACAAAGAGGAGAAGGCTGCAAATGGCATGATCAACTTAGACATGTAATCCAAATTCAGACACTGATATAGTGAGAAGTTAAGACATTAGAACTCTAAGTCTGGAAATTCAAAGTGCCAAGACTTAAACTTTGCCAACGCACACAAAGCTTGGAATCATAACTCTAGTCATAAATATTAAAAATTAGACACAGCCATCTCATTTCCAGACATAGCCAAAGTTTAGTTGTATAGATAAGAGAACTCATGCTAGTCCAAGTCCAAAATTATAATTTCGAACATGGTGAAGCATTTCCAGACATGATGAATCATTTCCAAACATAAAAGAAAGAAGTCAATTGCAAGTTAAGCACCAATCCAAGTCTAAAATTTTAATTCTGGACATGATTGTTCAAAACTCAGACATGATGGTTCATTTTAAGACATGGCCAAACAGTCAGTTTAAAATTGAATGAGTTAAACAAATCCAAAAACTTAACTTCAGACATGGAAACTAAACTCAGACATGGCTTAATAGATCACAGACATGAAAACCAATAGGAGAGCTCCAACAGATAGAAAATCTTGTTGATTCACTCACATTAAATTAATTTCATCTTCTCCAATGGGCAGAATTCAAATTTAGCTATAAAAGGAGTAAAGAAGGGTCATTCTAAGAAGTTATAAGAATTAGATATCTTTAAAAAAAGTAAGAGAAGAAAAATAAGGGCATTTACTCTTAGATATTAAGTTTTCTTCCAACTCCACAATGCCAAAACGTTGTCTGCATTCAAGGCTTGTTCTCTATAGCAACTCAAGGGAGTCTAAAATTCCTTGTACTTATTGTTATATATTTACTTCTACTGCATTTAATTGTATACAAATTCAGCTCATTTATGAGGCATTTCCTTTTTTACACTTTTCATTGATTAGGATAGCAAGCAAGGGGCTTATTGATCTTGTATAAGTTTGTTGTTCAGCTTTATAAAACCAACTAAGATAAATTTGTTGGTTAGCTTTGAAAACCAACTGAGATAAGTTTGTTGGTCAACTTTGAAAACCAACTAGGATACATTTATTAGTCAACTTTGAAAACCAATTGGGATAAGTTTGTTAGTGAGCTTTTGGAAAACCAACCTATGTATGAGTTTGTTGGTAAGCTCCGAAAAACCAATTGGTGATTAGTGGAACCTGAGTACAATGAGTGAGGCTGACTCAGAGAGTGGAGTAGGTACAAAGGTGGGCCAAACCACTATAAAAATAACCTTATCTATGTGCTACATGTCTTGATATACTTTGGATTAAAGCACTTCACTTTATTTAGCTAGAAAATTTTAAAAGCTCAATTCACCCCCCCCCCCCTTGAGCTACCACCTGAACAGACTAACAAAGACATCCAACTTTGTTGGTCTCTCTAGGTCTGTCCAAAATTTTAACTCTAGATGATCCCAAATGAAGTGTGTTCACAAAGAGCAAATACTGAAGGGAGACCCTTTGTCCAAAAAAATGAACAACAAACATCGAAAGTAGTCCTTATAGTCCAAAATTTTGTTTCATACATTACAAATCATCCAGCTGCCATTTATGGGAAGAACGTCATTATAAGGTATTACAATTATAACCAACCAGAAAATGATGCATTTTATTGGAAGGAACTTTAAACATTCTTCTACATTCAATGAAGCTCATCAATCTCCAATGAATGAAATTCAAAAATGGGTATAATAGGAGCAAAGTTGAAATGAGAAAATTTTAAAGAAAAGATCATTGCATCCATTGAGCTTTCATTTTCAAATTCACTTTAAAGCAACTTATAACCTTCATATTTCAACCTTCTGCAATCTCCATTAAAGGCGTTCAACAACCTTTGGGAAGAACCATCACCTCTATAATCAAAGTTTAAAAAAGTCCTTCCCCTGTACTCTTGGTAAAACACTTTGTAAAGTGTATTTAATCTTTCTTTTCATTTCTATAATTGCCTTGACTCGATATTGGATACTAGACTTAAGAAGAGCTATACTAGTTTGTTTAAGTGCATCTTATAGCTAGTAGCTATATTATTTTATGCCTCATAGAGCTGGAATCTAGAAGAGTGTAGTGTCACTAATGTTTATGCCATCTTGAGATAGAATCAAGAAGAACAAGTTTGTGTTCATTAGAGTATGTCTCACAAATAGCTTGTTAATTTATTATGCACCCCAAAGTTGAAATCTTGAAGATTGTTAGGTGCATTATTTGTATTTTCACTATAGAAAGATAATAAAACCCAAGGCACAAAAGAAGTGTGTTCTTGGAAGAGTGAAGTAGGGATGGTTGACTGAACCACCATAAAAAGATTATTTTATTTACGTGTTATGTGTGTGACTACGTTATTTCCTTGCATTAGATTATTTTATTATTTGTCTCATTATGTCTTGCATATGATCATGAAAAATAGAAAAAATGATTAAATAGGGGTTAAGTAATAAATTTTTATATACACAATTCACCCCTCCCCTCTTGGGTTAAACCAAGCATACTAAGGGACTAAACACCATCTTAGGTTAAGCCAAGTCTACCCGACCTAACAATTGGTATCAGAGCGTGCTACATAAATAATTGTAGTGATCCATATGGCTAACCCTATGTCATCATCCTTCTTGTTCATCGAAGGATATTCCATCACACAGCTTCCATATTTTGATTGAACAAATTTTGCACAATGGAAAAGGAGGATAGAAATAAGCCTCATGGCCAATGATGTTAAATTGTGGAAAACAATTTTTATTGGCTATAATGAGGATGAAGAGAGAGCAAGGCAAGAAAACGTGAAGGCAATGAATTTCTTACTTCATGCTCTCTACCCCATCGTCTGCAAACATGTCTTAACCTATAAAAGTACAAGACAAATGTTGGATAGGCTAAAGGTAATTTCCAAGGGGCAAATTGATTTGAACTCAAATAATAGTACTCTTATTATTAAGATTGACTTGAGTGCAGGAGACAAGGAAGAAGAAAATGTGGAGTAATTATTGAACCGAACATTGCTTATGGCAATCAGCCAGGTTTTGATGATGAGCAACAACATATGAGTGAACATGTGTGGTACTAACAATTGTGTTCTTAAGCATTGTAGAAATAGATGTGGGAATACAGGGAAACAACTCAAATGGAGTGGACAGCATACACAGAGAATGCATCAACAAGCATAATCCACTGACCGAAAGAAGATAAGTATAATCAGAAAAAATGGCACTGAAACTTTGAAAAGAACCCATCAAGTAAATCTATCGCCATGGAGCTCAAGCCTCGATGAGCGATCAAGAAAATCATCTACAAACAAAGTTAGTGTCAAATAGCATCTGCCTCAGAAAGATTCAGACAAATCATTCCATGGACAAGTTAGAAAAATTGCTTATAATCAACACTTATTCTCAACATAAAGATGAATTTAGTTTGCAGAAGCAAGAGATGAAACTGAGATAAAATCAAACAATAAAAAATTTAAAATGGAATCATGTTACTTAAGCATTTGTCTCACAAATAATACTCATCTGAAAATTGAAGATGCCAAGGAAGACTTGGTCTATAACCTACAACTTCTTCTGCTAATTTCAATAGACAAATAACTAACAAAATTATTTTGTCTATCAAAGAAGAAGCCTTGTCTGCTAAAAAGAATCTTCTACTACTTATAATAGACAAAGCTACTATAGTTGATGAAAGAAGACTTAGTCTAGTGAAAGTGACTTTGTCTGCTATGAACAAGTTTTGTCTGCACCACAAGGATCATCTGCTACTTACAACAAACAAAGCCACTTCAGCTAATAAAAAGAAGACTTCATCTGATGAAATTCATCTCATCTGTAATGAAAAAGTTTTATCTATGCCACAAAGATTGTCTGCCAGATAAAGCTACTTTGCTTAAATGAAAGAAACTTCGTCTACAAAGAGAACATCGTCTGATGAGCAATAAAGAAGAAGAACTTTGTCTGTAACTCTACAATTCATCTATTACTTATAACAGATAAATCAGAAGATGAAGTAAGATGCTGTAATGGTCTCTGACAAAATTGAAAAGATAAAGTTGTCTATTATGTGGATCTACTTAGAGCCACTCTGTCTCTTACTTAGAAGAAACAAAATGAAGACATGAATAGACATAACCCTCAAATAAAATATGATATATCATGAAGAGTAGAAGCCGCCTGCACAAAACATTGCTAACTGTACTCTCCGGTCAAAATTCAAAGTAGATTCTATTAAGCAGATCGGACAAATCGAGCTTATTTGAAGATGGAAAGAAATTCAAAGGAAAGCAGTCTACTCTCTGATGAAGGTTGCAATGTTCAAAGTATGCATCCCTTCAAACTTAATGGTAATCTTTTCATAACAGTGAAAGAGTCAGTCAAGTAGAAAAGTCTTTTTTCGGCGTTTGATAAAACCTAAAAAGCATCTTCTTCAAGAATGGTGCTATAGGCTTTCCAGATGCAAATGAGTTTCTCAAGAAGATAACTTTTCAATGGAAGAAGTCAGAATGGTCTTCAAGATTCAAAGGAAAGCCAACTACCTCCAACGGGCAAAAATTTCTAAATCAATATAAAGGTAGTTCAATGTTAATAAAGAAGGTTGAGGAAGCTGAAAGAAAAATCAAAACAGAGTTTATCAAGTAACATCTCTCAATAGGACTATGCTTCCTCCTAGATAATCAATCTCCATTATGTTGATAGACAATGAGCCTAAAAGTTCTATCTTAATTAAATTTCTGGAGCATTGATATCTAATGAGCTTCAATGAGATATCATTTTATATATAAGCTAAATCCTTGTACAATTCAGCCTAAGAAAAGAATCAATGTAATGTACAAAAAGAGTGTTGTTAATCAACTATATGACTTGGTTATTAACTCAAGAAAACCACGTTGTATGAGTTGTTGATGAGCTCTAGAAAACTAACAAGTTTACTGGTAATCTCCAAAACCACTGAGTTTCTTGGTGACCTCGTAAAACCATAAGAGTATTAGGAACACTTATGCCTCCTAGAGCTGGAATCTAGAAGAGTGTTGTGAACACTTTCTACGCCCCCTAGAGCTGTAATCTAGAAGAGTACTAGGAGCACTTGTGTACTTTCATTATATGGGATATAGTAAAACCCAAGGCACAATGAGTTGTTGCCCTTAGAAGAGTGGATGTAGGGACAGGGTTCCCAAACTACTATACAAGTTGTGTTCTTTGTTTGTGTGTTTATTCATCTATTTTGTTCTTCATTAAGTATAACATTATCACTCATATTATCATGTACACACAATAGCCTACCTGAAATAAGAATGGCTAAGAGAAGTTGAATTTGGAAGTGAAACAGTCATGTTGATTAAATAATCAGATATAAAAATTACATATATACTGCATCACTACTTCTTAGCTCATTAATTTTTATTTAGCCATAATCTTTATATGCTCAATTCACCCTTCCCCTCGTGAGCTACTCATTTACATGGGACCAATAGCAATCTCCTAAAGAAAAAGAAGAGGAGAAATATGAGGAATGTATGAAAGATGATAATGCAAAAGAATCCTCATGGGTTGTGGGGGAAGAACCCAACAAAGAACAAAGTCCTAAATTCAAATTGAAGAACAAAAGACTAAAGATATTATAGAGGCAGAGTCAATTGAGGAATCCTCATAGGTTAGAAGGGAGCAACCTAAAGAGGAAAGAAATAATAAAGAAGAAAATCAAATTGAAAAAGAGAGAAAGAAAGCTGAAAAGGAAGTAAGGAAAAGACAAAGGGAAGTAACAATAAAGAAGAAAAAGTACAAGAAGAAATGTTCTTCCTTTAAAAGTATAAATGATCCCTTCTCTTCAAGGAGTTATGAACTAAAGAAAGAAGATGAAGAAAAGAAGAAAATCAACCTCCTTCAAGAAACAAATGGCTCCAAGATACTAGATGAAGAAAATAATGTTTTAAAGAAGCTAGAGATCAAGAAGACAAGGTAAGTACAAGTATGATATTCAAACTTGAATTATTTTATATCCTATCATAGTGTACATTTTAGAACATTTATTCATTTGCTTCTAATGCAATTTCATTTGAATATGAATAAATTCTTAAAGTTCAACCAACATATTTTGAGGATAAGTATGCCAAGGAGGCATATAAATCATTTAGAACTTTAAAACCCTAAGCAATCTCATGAAAATATAAAAATGATTAATTATTCTCAAAATAATTAAAGTAAAAATTTTTAATCTAGCATATTAGCATTTGAAGCTATCAAAGAAGTCAGTTCTCATCTTCATGATTATACTAGTTCAAAGAATTTAATGTTGGCTATTATTAAAGTAGAGTGTTTATCTTGGTTTTCTGCTGTCAAAAGGATCTGATTTAATTCTAATATAATTTAATGCAGAAGGAAATTAGCAAAATCTAGATGCTACATTTATGAAACTTAGGAGGAGAAAACTTTCATATAAGAAATAAGAAATCTAAGTAATGAATGATTTGTTCAAATTATCATTCTGGTGTGTAATCTAGATTTTCAAAGGCATATTACCCTATGTTAAAGAGAAATTGCATTAGTTAAAATGAAGTAGAAGTTCACATCTATTTGAATTTACTAATAAAGAAAGTGTGCAAAGAATTTTCTTAAGTGTATGCAGGAAAAGCTTGAAATGAGCACATAGAAGAAGGAGAATAATGAGAAATCAAAATCACCTTCTTAATCTACAAATTCAAGATGAAGAAATAAAAGCAAGTGTTGAATAAATTGTCAAGATTAACATCATTAATTATGAGCTCAAATGCAGAAATTGAGTCAGGGGTGAAAAAGGAGATAAGTCTGCCAAACTTAATGTATTTCATTGATGCAAGGAAAATATGCATTACATGGATATGCATCTTTGATGTTTCTGAAATGTTTAAATCAACTCTTGACTGCTTTGGATTTGGATAAATATCAATTCATTGATTTGACTCAAATTATTTTGAATAATTTAAGTTGATTTAAAGTAAACATGCTTTACATATCTATATGCTTATGATACTGTCAATAAAATTATTATACACCTGAGAACATGTAAAATGATTAAATGATCAAATGTTCATGAAGAGAAATTGTAGTCTTAGGGCATAAGTTAAGCGTATTTGGGAAACTTCATAGTTTAAGGTCAAAAATAGGTATTCCCTTCCTAGTTAGACCTTATATAATGATCATCAGCGAATGTTTAAGGTCATATTCTTGTCATGAATTGCTACATTCTATATTTTGTTTTTATTAATGTCCATGATATCTACAAAAGTATTTGAGCATATATAAATTGAAATCATATGATAAGAAATTCAAATAATGTGTGTTTGATGATTTAAAATATTAAGTGCACAATATGAAATGATGTGTTTGTGATGAGTGCCTGAAATGATCTGTTTGATATTTTTGTTTGAGTTAGTATGAGATCAAAGGGAAAAGTATTAGATGATTGTGGGGTAGAATACAATATAAATAGAAAATTAGAAAAAAATACTAGGAAAATTCATTTCTTAGAGCAAAACTGCCTCGTCCCCAAGCACCTACGCTGTAGCCGCTTGGTGATTCAAAAAGAGTAAAAACCCGGTGCATCAATTGGTCTCCATTTCTACACTATTCATCTCTCCCAGCCTCCTGTGATAGAAAACTCCTTGAGCTTATGATTCTAGACATTCTAAAAGTGTCATCTTCCTTCATTTACATAATTTCCATTCACTTTCATACATCCCCATGGCACCCAAAGTAGTTATTTCCAAACCCCAAAGGGAAATGAAAAGACCAAGAACTAGAGAAGGAGCCTCCACATCTCAGCCTTCCACATCCAGAGTCTGCTCCACTAGGACATGAGGTAATCCCTCACCTTATGCATCTTTTAGTGAAAGAGAAGAGGAAGTGGAAGTTGGTAGAAATGAAGAAGGTTTAAATTGTTTGACTTGAAATCCCTTCTAGAAGAAGTAGATGGAAGGAAGGTCCCCACTACCAAGTTTGAGCCCCAAGACTTACCTGCATATTATGTTGGTGGGGGAGTATAAGAAATTCAAATTCTATACATCAACGTTAGGAAGACCTATACATGTGTAGAAGAAGATTGATTTGGGATTCCTTGATAGATGTAAATCAGATATTCATGCCATGCTAAACTATCAAGGATGGATTGACCTAATAGATTATGAGGAACTAATTTATAGAGAGCTAGTCCTCATATTCGATTTCAATTGTAGACCCAACATCTATGCATCCATGTGGAAGGGAGTTGAAATACAATTTGGAACAAACTTACTATCTCTTGAAGGACACCTAGGAGAAATATTGGGTGTGCCAAAAGATGAGGATGAAGATGGATTAAATAAGGAGATAATTTTCAACAATCTATCCAATGGCATAGTGGATACCTATGCCCACACATATATGAGAACCAAGGATCCCACAATAGAGCTCGGGATGCTTAGGAAATATTGGAAAATATGATTATACCTAAGCTTGGAGAAATTGAGCAAGTCATTGCTAGTGAATCAATAACTTTATGGAAAATCTATACATATCAGAAAGTCAACCTCCCAAAAAACCTATTTAATGCCTTTGGATACATGCCCCAAAGAACAGACCATGTAGTGCCTTACAATGTATGGTTGATAACGATATTTGAGCATTTTTAAATTCCTATGCTTGGAGAATCGTGCCTACATGTTCAGAATGGGGATCCAAATTTTAGACTACCTAGTAGAAATGAATGAAAAGAATGAGAGAGAAATGGAAGAAGATGGTAGAAGTGAAGATCAGGAAGAAGGAGAAGAGGAAGCACCCTCCCAGGGGAAGAAGGAGATGGAAGAAAGAGAGGATAGACATATAGATGGTTGTCCAACTACAGAGAGAAAATCATCTTCTACACAATCTCAACCTGCGGATTTCATCCCTAGGCCCTCAGCATATACTAAGTTATCTTTGAAAGTAAAGGAGGAAGTGAGTGCTCTCAAGACAACACATGAGCTAATAGAAAAGAAATTGGATGCACTCCTTACACACTTTTGAATTGCACAACCTACTCATCCTACTTCATCTTCTGAGCCAGCCACTACTTCCCATGATCCAAAGCCTACCTTTACACTTGATGAGCTCACTTCTATCCAGGCTACTACTTAGAGGGAGCCTACTTCAACTATGCCTACTACAGATCCTCACATTGCTTCTTAGGAGCTTCTAGCATTTACTTGTGATTCACATGGGGAGAGAAAATTTGAGAAAGAAAATTATGTTTTGTGAGAATTTCATAATTGAGAGATCATGTAGTGAAGTTTCATACGTATTCTATCGATGAAATTCAAAATGTTTGAATCTTCCTTTGATATCTTATTTGAAATAGAAATTATAATTTTTCATAATTGTTCTGGTTGATTGATTGGATGGTACTCTAGGATTATTGTTATTGAATGAAAAGATAATCTAGTGCAGAAATGAGAATACTTTTGAGAAATATATCATAATGCTTATGTATGTTTGCTAAATGAGTATAATGAAATATATATATATATATACATACATAATAGAAATGATTTCTTTGGAAACTAGAATTACCTTGGATTAATTGAGTTGATATACTCATATTAGGATATTTCACACATCCTCAACTCAATGTTTTCTTTACATCTTTAACATTTCTAAAAGAAGTAAGTTTAACATTTATTTTTGCTTGGGATGGATAAATGTTTAAATTTAACATGATCACACTCCCAAGGTGTGTGTAATAAATTGTGCCTTTATATTTTGCTTAAACTAATATTAGAATGAATGTTACTCATGACATGAATGTACTCTATATTTGTGAAAAACATTCCAATCTCATGTTCATGGTTGTGCCTAAATGTTCTATCTTTGACATGTAAAGGGGAGACTATGACCCATTCATAAAAGAAGACCCCCTCTCCCATCTTATATGCCTTTTTGATTCTAACAAAAGGAGGAGAAGAGACTTATTATAGAAAAGAGTTATCATGACTTATGTCTGATGAGAATGCAAAATGTCATATTTTATTCTCCTAATACTTCATCTTTTGCACCTAATACTTCATCTTTTGCAC
>JAYJMB010085716.1:0-21036 GCA_036873735.1 Pouteria campechiana | reverse complement strand
TTTTCTTTCATCCTTTTTCCTTATACTTTTTACCCATGCCATTTTCCACATAATTCTAGCATTACTTACATTTTTAGCCCCTTTATATGAATCATGAAAATACACAAAAATTGCCCTCAAATAAATTTAGATCATGTCAAATACAAGGGCTCTTAAGCATTCTCATTATACGTATACATAATGGTCATAATACTATTAAATGCCTCATAATTACCCTTGGATAACTATGAACCAAATCACATACCACTCACATATACGTGTAACGTATACTTTTGAATCATGTCATGTCATAACAAATTGTTTCCTCATCTCAATTCATCACTATAATAAAAAAAATCCCATTTGTCAACACCCCAAGTGTTACAATTGGGTTTATAAAAATTTCTTACTTAACCCCTATTTAATTACTTTCTCTCTTTTTTGTGCTTTGTGTGGAAGTTGAAATGAAATAAGTAATAAAGCAATAATGTGCAAGGAATTAAAGCAATCACACACAAATAGCACACACAATATTTTTTATAGTGGTTTGGGCAACCTTCCCTACTTCACTCTTCCAAGAACACTCTTCTTTGCCTTGGGTTCCATTATCTCTCTATAATGGGAATACACTAATGCTCCTCGCACTCTTCTAGATTCCATCTCTAGGGGGTGTAAACTTAGCAATTAATTATGAGAACAATCTCTCCAACAATCAACTTGCTCTTCTTGATTCTAGCTCAAAGGAGCATAGACTTAGTAATAGATTATAAGAACAACCTCTCCAACAATCAACTTGCTCCAAAGAGAAAGAATGAAAAGATTTACACTTTGCACTTGGTTCTTAATGAGCACCAAGGAAGATTGATTTAAGTAGTTCTTTTCGATGCAGTGGATCTTTCCTTTGTGTTATAGAAGAAGGCCTTGTAT
Source organism: Pouteria campechiana (assembly GCA_036873735.1). Classification (NCBI taxonomy): domain Eukaryota; kingdom Viridiplantae; phylum Streptophyta; class Magnoliopsida; order Ericales; family Sapotaceae; genus Pouteria; species Pouteria campechiana. The sequence goes on along the minus strand of JAYJMB010085716.1, from coordinate 20,130 downwards.
GAAAATTATGAAGTTGAAAGCTCTTGAATGAATATAAAAAAAGTTTTAGCTCCTGGCCTTTGGGTGCTTGAAATTGAGAAGGTTAGAGCTCAAAATGATCTTCCAAATGAATGCAACAAGCTTGCAAAAATGTCCTTCTACATCTCCTTAAATAGATATCTCAAAATTATGGTCATTGGAGTTGATTTGGTGGTATAACATGGCTTGACAATATTTAAATTTTCAATCGTTGGAGGTCACTAGGCGGCTATGCCAAGTGATTGCGCCCCAGGTGATATGACAAGCGGTATGTCATATCGGCTGCAGTCAATAAAACTCCCATACCACTCTTGTTGTCCACTCATAGGTGATGCCACGGGCTCCTACGGTATGCGACTATGCACCAAGCGATATTGGCAAGTGATTAGGAAGGGCCAGCGATGTTTTCTTTGGTGGTTGGCGGTTCTTCATAGTGCCTCTGGCAATTTGCTTCAGGGTAAGCGATATGCCTAGGTGGCTGTGCCATGAAGCTGTGGTCCTGCACTAGACATTTTGCACATTGCCACTTTGTGAAATTTGATATTTTTCACAGTAAGTTGAAATATATTTATCCTCATATGATGTGCATAATTTGTGAAGCATGAATGATCAATTTTAATCATGTTTTAGAAAAGATAAACTCCATTCAAGCACACTTCTTCTTGCATATGAAATGATCATTCTTATAAAGCACATGCTTTCATCTTAACAATTATAAATATGATCCAACGCAACGCAATATAATAAGCCAAGTTAATTGCAATTTGAATCATGGTGATTTTCTTCATTTTCTAATAACTTGCAAATATGCTTGCATAAATGATTTTCCAATAAAATGTATACTTCTTCAAGCATACTTGACTAAATTTCAAGCTTCCTAAATTAAACAAGATCATCAACATATATCAAATCTAAAACAAGTTTTGTTATCATCAAAATCATGCACATAATCCTAACAATCTCTCCCTTTTTTATGATGACAAAACTTAAAGACTTGTGACATTTAAAGAATGTGCTAATGATCCACTTGTAATTGCAAAGTTTTCCTATCTCATTGAAATTTATAATCCTATGGAGTTTGACGTTTTAACTGAGTGAAGGTCATGACATATATGATGCTACTCTTCTTTAGATGTAAGTCATGACAAGCTTCCTTTCTTTCAAACAAGTCTTTCTATATTTTCTCCCCCTTTTTGTCAGTAGTAAAAAGTTACCATAGATGAGTGAGGGTGTTGTAGGAACAATGATAGTACAATCATGAAAGAAAGAAACTTGTTGGTACCACCCGTACCAAATATACTTTCCTTCCTCTGTTCACAGAAACTTATTGGTACAATCATGCAATTTGTAATTTGAAACAAAGGATAATTCCCATGTCCTTGGTTTGTAATAACTTATTGTCAAATCATACAACTTCTTCAAATGCTCAAATCATAAATCATACAACCATAAACATGAAATAGAATGTATTTTCATCAATAAGCATAACACATATATAATAAAGGCAACATTCAAACATTATGTAATTTTCTTTTGAAAACTTTAAAAATATGTAAGCAACCATCAAGCATACATCAATCCATATTTTAGAAATGCATCAAAATCATAATTCTCATTCAGACACAAATGTTAATGATTAAAAAATATCATGTAAGCATTCACATATACTAGCTATCAACAAAAATCAAACTTAAATCATTGATAAAATATAAACCATTCAATTGTATGCCAAAAAAAGAATATAATCCAATTAACCTAGCTAAGAATTCTCATAAAAACATATATTCCTCACTATATCCCTCAAAAAAAAAAACATATGAAGCATTGTTTTCCAAAACAAAAATCTAAAATCTCTATGAGGTAGTATGAGGATCAGTAGTGGATGAAGGAACAATAGGATCTCCCTGAGTAGTAGCCTAGGTAGTAGTAAGCTCACAAATGAGAAAGTTGGCTCTGGGTCCTGATCAGTGGGGACTAGAACAGTAGATAGTGTAGGCTCATGTGTAGAAGTAAGTTGAGCTATTCTGAAGTGTGAGAAGAGTGCGTCTAACGTCCTCTTTGTTCTTTCCTGCACTCCCTTAATTTTTTCTACTTATCTCTTCATTTCCTGTCTTAGTTCCTTCACTTCCATTGACACTAGTGTATAAGTCGAGGATTTGGGGACAGATGGTTCAAGTGAGGCTCTAGGAGGTGATACATCCCTCTCTGCAGTAAGAATAAACATGTCATTTCTTTCTTCCACTTCCTCCATCTCCTCCTCATCCTCTCTTTCTTCTTCACTTTCTTCCTCTTCTCACTCTCATCTTCTTCTATTTTCTGTTAATTTTTCTCTATCATTTCAGCCAAATAATCATAAGCTAAAATTCCCATTCTATGCAAAAGGGTGGCTCCCACCGAGTCTTTCTTAAATGAGGACATTTTCAGGTAAGAATCTCCACTTACATAAACTTGAAAATGTTCAAAAACTTTTGTCAACCACACACCATATGGAATAATATGATCTATCCTCTGTGACATATAGCCAAAAGCTGTGACCATAAGATGGGGAAGGCTAACCTTTTAGTAGGTATAAATCTTCCATAGAATTCTTACCTCATTTGCAGTCAACTATTCAGTTCCACGTAGCTTAGGCATGAATATGCTTTCTAATACCTTCCTGAGCATTTTAAGCTCAATGGTCATATCGTTTGTCCTCATACATGTATGAGCTAAAGTGTATACTATCCTAATGGATAAGTTATTGAATATTTCTTCTTTCTTAAGCACTTCTTCTACGGGCACTTCCAAAATCTTTTCTAAATGCTCCTCAGGAGATAGCATATGAGTTCCAAAGTACACATAGGAGTTTGGCTTCTAATTGAAGTAAAATATGAGAACCAGCTCTCTATATATGGGTGCTTATACTCTAACAAATAATTCCATCCTTGATAATTGAACATAGCTCAAATATCTTATTTTCATTTATCAAGGAATTTCAAATCTATCTTCCTTTGCACATGAATAGGTCTCCCCAACATTGAAGTGTAAAATTAAAATTTCTTATCCTCACTACCAAAGTAATATTCAGGCAAATCACATGATTAAAACTTTGCAGTAGGTAACATTTTTCCTTCCACCTCTTCAAGAAGAGATGTTAAATTAAATAACCTCACGATGAAGGATGGGAGGTAGATGTTGGTCCCATCCTAAGATAGCTCAAGAAGGGGGGGGGGGGGAATGAATTGAGATTTTAAAATCTTGACCAATATAAAATCAAAGTGTTGTAATAATTGAGAAATGGATCATGTAGCACAGAGCACACAGATATTTTATAGAGTTTCAACCCACAACACGATACCTACTCCTCTCTCTGAGTCAACTTTACTTACTATACTCAAGTTCCACTAATCACCAATTAGTTTTCTCAAGCTTACCAATGAATTCTTACACAGGTTGATTTTTCAAAAGCTCACCAACAAACTTGTACACAGATTGGTTTTCCAAAAGCTCACCAATAAACTTGTACATAGATTGGTGTTCCAAAAGCTCACCAGCAAACTTATCCCAGTTGGTTTTCAAAGTTGTTCAACAAACTTATATATAATCATGTACAATAATAAATGCCACTTACATAGGCCGAGTTTGTACTCAATTAAATGCAGTAGTAATAAAACATATAGTAATAAATACAAAGAATTTTGACTCCCTTAAGTTGCTATAGAGAATAAGCTTTGAATACAGATAGTGTTTTGGAGCTATGCAGTTGGAAGAAAACTAAATGTCTGAGAGTAAATGCTCTAGTTTTCTTTTCTTTCTTTTGTCAAAAATATCTGGCATTTTAACTTCTTAGAATGACTTTTCTTTTACTCCTTTTATAGCTCATTTTGAATTCTGTCCATTAGAGAAGATGATGTTCATTTAATGTGAGCAAATTGATAAGATTTTCTATCTGTTAAAGCTTTCTCATGGGTTTTTATGTCTAAAATCTGTTAAGCCATGTCTGAGTTCAGTTTCCATATCTGGACTTAAGTTTTCAAACTCTTTTAGCTTGAAACTGACTATTTGGCCATGTATTAAGATGAATCATCATGTCTGGGTTCGAATAGTCATGTTCAGAATTAAAATTTCAGACTTCGACTAGTGCTTTGCTTGCTACTAACTTCCTTCTTTTGTGTTTGGAAATGATTCGCCATGTCTGGATTTGAGTGGCCATGTTTGGAATTATTATTTCAGACTTGACTGAAACATTCATCTTGCAACACTGTATTTGGCCATGTCTTAAAGTGAATTGTCATATCCAGAACAAATCTCCATGTCTGTAATTAAGATTTCGGACCTGGATTGGCGCTAGTTGCATTTTATCACACAACTTTATCCTAGCTATGTCTAGGACATGGGATTTTCAGACTTGAATCTCTAGACACATTCAGTTTTTCGCTTCAGTCTTCAACTGTGTTTGTGTTTGGATTTTATATTCGAGAATGACGTTTTAGTTCCAACATCTTGACTTCTTTTTCAGCAACTTCCGGGTCTTGTTTCATGTCTTGAATTCTTTAAGTGATGTTTGAACTTGCTTCTTTAGTGTCTATTTCTTTGCTTGAGTGTGGAAATTAGATTTTTCTTCACTTTGAAGCCTTAATTTTTGTTTGACTTTAAGCATAAATCTGAATTACTTTGGCAATATTTTGAGGCATGTGTTGTTTTGCACACTGCTTTTTCAAAATTTTAGTGTCATTCTTTTTTATTTGAGCATTTACATTTTCTTCTTCATATATTTGTGGATCTTGTCTCTAATGTAGTATCATACGCATCATCCACTTATGTTATTTCACTTATATATCTTTTGTTACTACATACTTGGGAAATAATAATTAGTAACTTAAACTTTCAGTCATATGCTTTTGTTCATCATCAAAACATAGTTAGTTAAATATGTTCATAATCAAAATCAAGCTTGGTAAAGAGGTTTGGTTCAACAATCTCCCCCTTTTTTATGATGACAAAATATCTAAGTAAATTCCTTTTAGATAGATAACACAAGAGCATACATGAGAACTAATTTTGAATAATTTATATATATATATGTGACATAACTCCCCTTGACTTAGTGCTTCCTCTACATGAATGGGTGCACTGGATTCTAATCATATACACCATACAGATAGCATCACGCTTCATATATTTATGCAATTATACAAATATTTCTCCACTTTTTTGTCATTATCAAAAAGGTATATGGAAAAACATTTAAGATAGACAAAGAAAATTTTAGTGCATTTCATTTCATTACAAACAAAGTTATAAACAGAGATACACTTAAAGATATTCCAATATAAATGTAGTGCTTAATGTTGAAAAACATTTAGCAAGGATAGGATGGATGGAAGAAAAGTGGGATCAGAGAGATCGTGGTAGACCCCGATTATGATCTTTTAAAGTGTTTGGAATCATGCATAAGCAAGCATCCATTACATTTGGAAGGTCATGTTGGAGGAGCCGAATGAATGGGGGAGAAGGGGGTTGCTTCTAGTGCTACTTCTCCCTCCCAGTCCTAGGCCACAAAAGGTGCTAACCTGGAAAGTTTAACCTTTGGACTCCTATAAAGATGGTTCTCATAGTCTCTAGAGAACATGACATTTCTTATAGATCTTCATTCAAGCTCTTTTCTTTTTCTCCAGAAACATCATGAGATTGAGTAAATTCATTAGAAGAACTATCTCTAATCCAAAACACCATAACCACTACTCTGTCCACTTTACTTCCTTGTGATGATTTTCTTATGCATACATTTGTCCTTGATTTTCTCTGCTCATGATCTCTATCACACGAATGGAATTTTCTCTAGTTTTTACTTTTACATTGGTAGTGAGAGGATGAGGATGAGTTAAATAAGCATGGCTGCTAATAGTAAGTCAGTTGGAAAAGGGGTTTCTACAAGGTTCTAGTAGATTTTCAATAACTTTTGTAATAAATGTTTGCTAAGTTTGGTGAATAAATAAGAGTGCCAACAAGGAATGTTTTAATTCTAGAGTGAAAACTAGACTTACTCTTATAAATAGAAGTTTTAGAGGTTTAAGAATATAATCAATAGGACTTGAAAATACAAACATAAAGATGATGTGGCGAAGTCCAGAAACATATTTTTGGATATAAAAGATTGTGTCTGAAAATGAGATTGAGTAAAGTTCAAATGTGATTTAGTGTTACTATAAACTCTATAGGTTCCCGTAGGATGGCTTAACAGAAGAGGGGAGGGGTGAATTGGGTTCATAAAAATTCATTGCTCAGCCCCTTTGAAGCATTTCCCTCTTTTCGTGCTTATGTGTGGTGCATTATAAGGTGAATAATAGAGCAATAAAGCACAGGGAAATAAAATGAACAGACACACAAATAAAATTTTTATAGTGGTTTGGAAACCCTGTTCCTAGATCCACTTTTCTAAGAGCACATACTTATTATGCCTTGGGTTCCACTACATCCCATGCAATGGAATACATAAGTGTCCCTAACACTTCTCTAGATTTTCATGAGCTCACAAGGAAACTCACTAGTTTCAAAGATCACTAGCAAACTTGATAGTTTTCTTGAGCTCATTATTAACTCACTGGTTTCGAAGCTCACCAGCAAACTTGATGATTTTTCAAAGATCACCAACAACTCATACAATGCAGTTTAATGAGTTTACCATAAACTCCCTAGCTTTTAGATTAACCAAGAAACTTTCACACATTTACGCATAGAGGAAGATTAGATCTTTTATATCTCTATCAATACATAAAGATCTTTCCAAAATGTAAATATAATAGTCATAAAGATTAGTAGATTGAAGCTCATAGGAGATATTCACGTTTAAGCTCTTCGCCATGGGTAGAAGGATTTGCATAAGATTAAGCTCATTTGAAATGGGTTCCTTCACCCCTTAAATAGCTTCTTCAAAATCTTTGACTGTTGGAGAAGATGGGATCCGTTGAACATAGAAAGGTGAACAACATTGAATGTAGCAGATCGTTAATTTTCATCCGTTTGAGTGTAATGCTTTCAAATTTTATCTCGAGCTGCTGCACCATGACTGTTGGCAGAGAGGAAGATGATTGGTTGTGTTGGAAGATGTACTTCATATTGACTTGTCACAACTAGACAGACTATAGCGCCGCTTATTGCCTAAAATGCTGACTGAGATGAATCTGCATAGAGAAATTGTAGAATGCAGATACCACATTAAAGCAAGTCACACTAATCAATTGACCTCGAACAAGTCATGGCCTCTCTCTGTCTTCTGCATTCATCTTTCATGAGTAATATATGAATACTCCTTTAATTTGAATTAGTAGTTAACATAACAAGTGTAATTCGTTTGCAGTACATGATGGATGAGCTTAGGTACATCAAACGAATTCATCTTTGTACTTCATCTTTTGATTTATCTGTCGAACTGTTGAAGGCAAAGATAGAGTCAAAATAGCATCAGATGAATTAAGATGTTCTTCCTTTGTTCACCATTTATCTATGATGATTCGTCTATGGACACATAGTCCTTTTCCTTTCGTCTTCTGATTCATCTGTGATAAGTCACAGATGACTCTTGCTGGCACTGGCAAAATTTCTCTTTGATTGCTCATCAGACGAATTCGCTTTGTCTTTTGATTCGTCTGTTGTTAGTAGTAGATGAATCCTGAGGTCGTAGACGAAGTAACGTCATTTACTAATTCGTCTATGCTCACTATGCAACTCTTACTTCATCTTTTGATTTTTCTATAGTAAATTACAGGTGAATAATGATTCCACAGACAAAGTCGAGCTCCGAGTAGTTAGAGTTTGTCTTCTCCAACTTCCTGCTTTCTTCATTCTTGATTTGTCTGTCTTCGCTCAAATGAAGTTGCACCTTTGTATCTAGCCTTCTTATCCTCAAATGAATTCTTTCTTTTACTTTGTTGGTCAAACAAAGTCTCTTTTCTCATGCATGGTCATCTGGGCAGCTGCTTCTTTGTCTTTCTTCATTTGTCTACCAAGCCGTTGAGTTTGCTTCTTCATCCTTGTACTTTGTCTTGGACAGACTTTGATTAGATCAAGTATAGATGGTCGGAATCTTTCGGACACAATTTAAGCTTTCTGATCATAGCTTCTTCTTTTAGCTATCTTTGCTTTGCATTTGTCCATAGAAATTTCTCTCTGAGTTTTACAGATAAAGCAAGCTCCTTTGTTACGCATCTAGAAGCCTTGTATTCTTCTTCTTCTTCATCCTCATAGCAGATAATTGAAGTGTCAATAGATTATAGTCAATTATAATCTTGTACTTAGAAGCTTTTTTGCACTTGCTACAATGTTAGTATAATGTATTTATCCTTAATTAATTTTCATATGAAATAGAGCAAGGATAACATCCATTTCCAATTAAGCACATAATATGATAACTCAATAAAGAATAGTACTTAATGTAAGTCTTTAACATATTCAGGAAATGAAGATTAAAATTATGCACAACATGAAGATAGTACTTGCATAAATAACATTTATGATTATGTATATAGTGCATGCGTAGTTATTAACAAGTCAAGCGCACATATCATTCCTACTCAATACAAGTTTTATTATCATCAAAATTATTATAGCATAATCCCAACAAACTCATGGTTTCAATGACAAATAAAACTTGATTAAAGATTATGTACTAATAGTTATTGCTAAGCTTTTAGTATGCAGAATCAAGTTACAGGCATTATGAAAAATGAGTACAAAATAATAGGCATCAAGGCTTAGGCGAGAAAAGAAGCAAAAGACAAAGTACTGTTATAGACAAAGCTCAAACGAAAAAGGATTCAACTAAGTTTCCATTTGTCTGTCAAATTGGAGATTTTGTCTGACGAATGCAAAGCAGCAAATTTCATCTATCATAAGTAAGCCACAGTCAAGCCAATGATCATCTGATTAAAACAAGCAAAGGCGGAGAAGTGAAGGTTGTCTGATAGAGCAAAGAAGTTCATCTAGCGGAGCAATGGCATTTGTCTATACATCTTAACGCATTTACTATCTACAACAAATAACCCAACAGACGAAGCGGTAAAGAAAATTTTGTCTATGCCTCAATAATTAGTCTATTACTTACAATAGACAACCCATCAGATGAAGCAATGAAGAAAATTTGTCTACGCTCCAACATTCCATCTTTTACTTACAATAGATAACTCAACAGACGAAGTACTGAAGAAACAAGTCATCTATGCATCTACAATTCAACAGATAATTCACAAGACAAAGTGCTGGAAAGGATTATTCATCTGAACTTCTAAGAGTTGTCTGTTACTTACAATAGGCAACCCAACAGATGATGTGATAAAATGACATCTTCACGATTCATCTTCTACTTACGATGGACAAACCAAACTATGAAGGAACTTTGTCTGATGAACCACTAGATAGATACTTCGTTTGTCATAAGTAAAGATGAGCAACGGGCAAACTGAAACATTGATCTCCATTCAGAGTTAATGATGCCCTTTCTATATTAATGAAAGAATCAGCCATTACAGCAACACCTCGACCATTGCTTATTAAGAATCTAAAATCATCTTCTCCAAGGTCAGCGCTGCAGTCATTTCAGCAGACAAGGATTAAGCAGAAGTCAAAAAAATTCAAATATGCTAATCAAAATAGTCTTCTATCATTAATGAAGTTCACCTACCACCAACAGCTAGAATTCAAAGCAGTTAAAATGAAGCTCTTTGGAGCAGGAGAAAGAAACCAAGTATCAACCAAAATTTTCAAAATTTTCTTAAGAGCATTTACTAATCTACGCCAAACCTTCTATAATCCTTCAAGAGTCAAGAGCCTTGCATTCAAACCTTCCTCAACTTTCTTTAAAGGCTCTCAACCATCTTTTGGGAAGATCATTTGCTTCTAAATTTAATTTTTGGAAACCTTCCCCTGTGCTTGTTAAAAAATACATGTGCTTCAACTTTTGATATTAAATCATTATAAATTCCTTGAGCTGGTGGTTAAGACTAGACTCAAGAAGATCTTTGACTATCTGAGTGCAGACAAGAGCTATTTATTTATGCCCCCTGATGCTGGAATCTAGAAGAGTGTTGGGAGCACTATAATCATGCCCCCTAGAGTTAGAATCTAGAAGAGTGCTAGGAGCACTATGTTTATGCCCCCTAGAGTTGGAATCTAGAAGAGTGCTGGGAGCACTAATGTAATTCTACTATTGGAAATAGTGAAATCCAAGACACTGAGAGGAGAGTGTTCGTGGAAGAGTGGAGTAGAGTATTTACTTGAACCACTACAAAAGTCTTTGTGTCTTATTTACTTTTGTATTGGTTGATTGAGTGATTATATTGATTGCTAGAGGGACATTTAATCCTAAAGGGATTAAGTTATTATTTTTAAGTACCTAATTCACCCCTTCCTTCTTGAATTTTTGCCTAATCTTTGGGACCAACAAGTGGTATCAAAGCAAACTATATAAACATTTATAGTGATCCAATGGAAACCCATCGTCCTCTTTACAAATATTTGCTGAGGGGCAATCATCTACTCGGCTACCCCTATTTGGTGGAACCAACTTCGCTTACTGGACATTAAGGATGTAGTAATTCATTATAGCTAATGATATAGAGTCTTGGAAGGCCATTAAAGTTGGAATCACTCTTCCCACTACTAAAGTAGATGTATAAACTAAAGAAGAAGCCACCTTAGTCCAAAATAATGTAAAGACTATGAATTCTTTATTTTATGGACTGTCTTTATCTTAGTTTGATAGAGTATCCTCTTGCACTACTGCAAAGGTATTTGGGATAAATTAGTATCTATATATGAAGGATCCTCACAAGTCCAACAAATTAAAAGAAATGTGTTGATAGGAGAACTAGAAAACTTTAAGATGAAAGAAGAATAAAGTATATCAGAAATGTTTGGTCATTTTTCTAAAGTTACTAACGCTCTAAAAGGTTTAGAAAAAGAAGTCACAAATTCTAAACAAGTGATGAAGATACTAAGTTGCTACCAGAATTCTAGAACCAGAAGATCACAGTGATAGAAGAAGCAAAGGATCTGAACACTTTTCTAGTGGACGATCTTATCAGCTCATTGATATCACATGAGCTGATCAAAAGTAAGAGAGAAAAGCCAACAAAGCCAAAGAAAAGTATTACTCTCAAAGTAACCAAAGAGAGCAGCAGTGATCCAGCATCACAATCTGAAGATGATACGGCCATGTTGGTCAGAAACTTTAGAAAGTTTGCAAGAAGTAGCAAAGGTAGCACCTCAAGGAGATAGCCTAGACAATAAAAGAAAATGGCTGAAAGAAAGAAGGATATCCCCATATACTGTAGATGTGGAAGGATCGGACACATGTCTCCTGAGTGTCCCAATGAAAAAAAAGTAAATATAAACGAGAAGGATGAAAGAAAAGAAAAGAAATACTTCAAGAAGTCTTCAAGAAACCAAGTCAGAGGAATGTATGTGAATGATAAAGACTCATCAAGAACAAGCTCAAGTGAGAAAGGTGAAAATGAAGTTGGACACCTCGCAAGACTATGCTGCATGGCCCAGATGGAGAATGAATTAATAGATCAAATCACCATCAAAGAGCAATGCACAATAGAGCTAGAGACATAGGTAAACTCTTACTACTCTTATAATTCTGACTCTTCAAGCTCAAATAGTACTTATGTCAAATGCAAAACTATTGATGAGTTACAACAATCATATAACTCTTTCTTCAATGAGTTTGAATCACTAGGTCAAAAACTCACTCAAAAGAAAAGACACTTTGATGCAACTATCAAAGTAAATTATATACTGGTAGAAATAAATCTATCTCTATAAAAAAAGGTTAAAAATCTGAAGAAGGAGATAGAGATATTAAACAGTATGTTGAGAGATATTAAATAGTATGTTGAGTAAATTCTCCAATTCAGGAGAATCTGTGATCAAGTTCATGAGAATGACTAATCAAACTAGCAAACAGGGACTTGGTTGTGAACATTTAGATGATGAAAACTCATAAAAATTTATTGGATGGTCCAAGAGAGTGAACCTCATAGAAGAAAGGAAAAATAATTTAAACATTACCAGGTTCATGGGTTATCCCTGGGTAAAACAACCAGTGAAATATAATGCACCTAGCAAAGTTCCAAATACTTGCTATTTCTGTAACAAAATTGGACATAAAGTGTATGATTACTATACCAAAAAGATGTAAGCAAAAGGTGCAAAGAGGAGATGAAAATGCAAGAATTATGCACAAACTTCTTCCACACATAATTCTACTAACACCATTGGACCTAATGCTTGGGTACCAAAAAAGTAAGAGGAAAAACTTTCTTTGAATGCAGGTAAATATCAAAGCTACGTCTAACAATGCATGGTTTATGGATAGTGGTTGCCCAAAACATGTGATTAGGAATAAGAAGTTGTTCAAAGAATTGAAATCGATAAATGGAGGAATAGTTGCATTCGGCAACAATTATACATACATGCACTAAACATAATGTTCGGCCTACTAGCAGTGAGATAAAATAGAAATCCTATCATACTCCTATACAATTTTTTCCAAATAGATTTACCTTTTTCATCCTTGTCCAACTTGATGGAAGTGCTCATTGGGGTTTCATATTTTAAATCATCTTCAAGATTGAATTTCTTTAGTAGTTCCTTTATGTATTTAACTTGGTGGATGAAGTTTCCTTCTTTTACCTACTTTACTCGTAGTTCCAAAAAGAAGTTCAATTCTCCCATCAAACTCATTTCAAATTCTTCCAGCATAATGTTAGAAAATTCTTAACAATGATTTTCATTAGTGACTCCAAATACAATATCATCAATATATATTTGCACAATAAGAATGTCATTCATGGTATGCTTAATAAAGAGAGTTGTGTCTATTTTATCCATTGAAAATATTTTTTCAAGAAAAAATTTATGTAATCTTTCATACCATGCCCTAGGAGCTTGCTTTAATCTATAAAGGGCTTTCTTGAGTTTGAAGACATGGTTGAGATCATGAGGATCTTCAAACCCAAGGAGTTGTTCCACATATATTTCTTTATAATGAAACCATTCAAAAATGCAAATTTGAGATCCATCTGATAAAGTTTAAAATTCATGAAAGATGCAAACGCCAACAGCATTCTTATGGATGTTATCCTTGCAATAGGAGCATATGATTCATCAAAATTAATCTCTTCTTCTTGATAATATCCCTTTGCTACTAGTCTTGCCTTGTTTCTCATAATTAATCCAGATTCATCAAGTTTGTTCCTAAAGACCCATTTGGTTCCTATAATTTATTAGTGACTTGGTCTTGGAACTAAAGTCTACATATCATTTCTTTTAAATTGGTCTACTTCTTCTTGCATAGCTAAAATTCAGTTCTCATCTTCTAATGGATAGTCTATGCAAGTAGGCTCTATTTGAGAAATGAAGGCAAAATTATCACATATTTGTTGATATGATGGTTTAGTTCTAACTCTATTGTACATATCACCAATTACTTGGTTTTTAGGATGATCGTGCATGAATATTCAATCTTCAGGAAGAGAAGAGTTACCTTCTTTGTATACCTCAGTAATGGATGATTCAAATTGTCAGTTAGCTGCATCCCTTACTATTTCTATTTGTGGAGTTTGTTTGTCTTGGTTTTGTAAGTTTATTTTCTCCATATCTATTGTAAGTTTATCTACTTTATCATTAAGATTCTTTGGTCTTTTCAAATAATTAGAGGATTTATCAAATTTGACATGAACAGACTCTTCTAAAATTCTACTACTCAAATTGTGAATTCTAAAAGCTTTACTAACAATGGAATAACCAAGGAATATTCCTTTATCAAATTTACTATCAAATTTTCCAAGGTTTTTCCTATCCATTGTTGAGATTAAAATATTTAAAGCCAAAAGTATGAAAAAATGATATGTTGGGCTTCTTGCCATTCAAATGGAGTTTTGTTGAGTATTGGCCTAGTATGAATTCTATTTATAATAAAACTGGCAATATTCATAGCTTCAGCTCAAAAGTATTATGATAAGTTTTATTCATTCAACATGGTCCTTGTCATTTCTTGTAATGTTCTGTTTTTCCTCTCTGCTACTTCATTCTGCTATGGTGTTCTTGGTGTAGAGAAAGTTTAAAAGATATCATTATTTTCACAGTAAGCTGTGAACTTATGGTTTTTAAATTCTCCACCATGATCACTCCTAATGACGATAATATGAGAACTTTGTTCATTCTGCACTTACTTTGAAAAGATTTCAAAGAATGAGAAGACCTCATCATTAAATGCAAGAAACATTACCTAGATATATCTACTATAGTTATCAATAATGACATATGTGTAATGTTTCCCTCCAAGACTTTTAGTTCTTGTTTGTCCAACTAAGTCCATATACAACAATTGAAGTGGCTTAGTTGTGTGTACTACTTTATTTGGCTTGAAAGATTCTTTTGTATGCTTTCCTTTCAGATATGCATCACACAATTGTCCTTTATCAAATTTCAGTTCGGGCAAGCCAACTACAAGATTCTTTCTATATAATCTTTCTATCATTTCTTTGTTGGCATGTCCTAGCCTTCTATGCCACAATAAGAGCTTATCGTGACTAACATAACATTTAGTCTAGATATCAAATAAGTCTACTATATACACATTTTCATGCCTTTTGCCTAGAATCACAATTGAGTCATTTTGATCTAGGACTGAATAAATGTGAGATTCAAGCATAAACTTGTAACCATTGTCATAAAACTAACTAACACTTAGAAGATTGTGCTTTAATCCCTCAACTAAAAGTACATCTGAAATACTAGTAGAATGTGGTTGTCTGACCTTACCAATGCCAACCACTCTACCATTTTCATTATATTCAAAAGTTACTGTTTCACCATGTTTTTCTTTCAATTCAGTGAACAGGTCCTTCTCCCCTGTCATGTCTCTTGAGCAACCATTGTTAATGTACCACATGCTACTTTTTATGGCTCTTAAGCACACCTGCAATGACAAGGTCAGGCTTTAATCTTTGATACCCATTTGAGAATGGGTCCAGGTGGGTTAGTGGCATTAAATTTTGATATCCTTTGTTCCTCGGGTGCCATTTTTCTAATTTAAGGAGATTGAATTGCATTTACTACTGGAGATTGAATTGCATTTACTACTTCTGCAACTATCTTAAAAATCTAAACCATGGTTTGTTTGATCCTTTATTTTCTTCTAGAATTGTAGTTCTTTTTCTTGTATTGTTGACTACTTTTACTCTTTGGTTTCATTCTAAACAAGGTAGTTATTAAGGTTTGTCTTAGGGCATTGTTTTCTACCTTAACCTACTCAAGTTCTTAAATGGTGCATTAATCATTCTTGAGCTTACAGTTCTCATCTTTCACCTTAGAGCATTCATTGGTTACTTTTAATAGATCCTTAATAGATCCTTCTTTGTCTCCTTGTATTTGGCTTTCAAAGCCTTGAAGTCTACATATATACTTTCTAATTCATCAAGAAAACTTTGAGATTCAAGTTCAGAAGCTACTTCATCTTCATGGGTGGCCATGAAGCTTATTCTGATATGGTATTCTCCTTGATCTCTTTTTGTAGGTGATAATGTACTAAATTTTGCTTCATATTCATCTTCACTATCACTTGCACTTTCATGTGGCATATTTTCGATCATTTCCCACACTGTAATGCTTTCTTTTTGTTGAAGCTTTTGTTGTTGCTATTTCTATTTTTCTTTTCAGAAAATGAGTTATGCCTTTTGCTCTATTGTTCCCCTTGCCTCTTATCAGGTTCTTAGAAGTCATAACTCATGTGGCCAGTTTTGCCACAATTGAAGCATGTAGGAACATTTTTTCTCTTGTCTTTGTTTCTAAAATTTTTGGAGTTACTTCCAGCCTTTCTTCTAAATGTGATTCTGAATCTTCTGCTTAGCATCGTCATACCATCATCATTTTCAATATCACTTGTTGATGCTTCACTTTGTGAGTCATCTTCTGATTCAGCTCTTAGTGCTATTGATTTCTTTGCTTTTAGTTCTTTTGGAGCTTTTTGCTTTATTAGAACTTCATGGATCATAAGTGAACCCATTACCTCTTCAACTTTTATTTTGTCTAGATCTCTTGCCACTTAGATAGCTATGAATTTTGCCATTGCAACACCTTGGGAGTTAAAAATGAGGAAAAAAATTTCTTAAGTACGTATAGTGATGAGGTGAGGTGAAGAACACGTATTTTGACATGAAATGGTGTAAGTGTTTATTAAATGGTTATGAGTACAAAGTGAATTATATGACATTGAAAAAAATTTTGAGAGGTAGTAAGGTGAAGAAATTTTATTTCACTAGGCATGAAAAATGAATGGTTAAGTTATGAAAAGTTGTTATATGATGAGCATGATTAAAACTCCCAGATTTAATGTGATTTAACTTAATTAAAAGACATTATGGTGTATTTTAATGCTATAATATGTGGAGAATATTATGGTTAAAAGGTTAAATATATGAGAGTGGAAAAGAATAGGGATTTAAGAGGAAAAAAACCAAAAAAAGGGGGCAGCATGATCCAACGCCACTCCAAAAAGGCAAGGCAGGGTGGGCGTTAGCAATTTTGGTGCCTCAACACCCAAATCCGGCACTGGCAGTGGAAAATTATCAATGGGTTGAGTTTTTATCCCTAATCCATTTCATTTTGCTCCATTCCGTTTGCTCTTCTTTGCCATTGCCCTAACCCTAAACCCCATCCCTCTAAGCCTAAGATTCTTACCATTTTGACAAGGGAATCATGTGGCTTAAATGAATAATCCTCGATTATGTATTTAAACCTTCTATTTGGATGGTGCAAGAAGAAGGAAAACTGAGTTTTGCTACACGTGGTGGAGATCCTTGGCAATTTGAAGTTAGATTCTTGCTTGGGAATGGAAGCCATGCATGAAACCAATATTAAGCCCCTTTATCCTATCTAATTTCATGATTTTGCTTTGCTAGGGTTTATACCCAACTTGTGAATAGTGGTTTTGGGAGAGAAATGTAAAAATGGCTATAGAATCATGGGGAAAATGGTTACTTAATGGATAACCATGTTTTTGGAAGTGAATTGAGTATGGACATCTATGTGTTTTGTTATCCACAAAATTGGATGGCCATGATTGTATTCTAAATTGGGATTTTTGTGGTTTGTGATATGGAATAGTGATTTATTCGAGTTTAGAGTTCATTCATGAAGTTATTATGACATAATTATGTTAAACAAGAAGTATATGTTGTTGGTAATGAAATTCCTTTAAGAAATCTTATAGAAATATTAGGATTTAAGTGATGCCCATTAGTTGTTTGATGAAATGACTTGATAGAAATAGGGTGTGATTGAACAATGCCAAGGTAACCGTAACTTGTTCATTAAATAGGTAATCATGACAAAGTATCTGATATCTTAGTTAAAGAGTTAAAGGGATTCAAATAGAATAACCATATGGATGTTGACTTTGGCAATTGAAACACAATTGGGAAGTTACCCGATAAATGGGTATCAATATGGATAGATCCTGGCACCTAGACATGTATATGTATTTAACTGGAATGATTCAGTTAGAATTGATGTCTATGAGAAACATATTTAATGTAAATTATGATATATGTGTAGGGCTATTCGAATTGGATTGGAGACTAAGTCATGAAAACTTGAAGAATTATGAATTGGTACCTCGTTAAGGTAAGTAGGCTCTCTTTTGAATATATTGCTGGACGGGAATAGCAATTATCCCATTGGTTGTAATTGTGTGTATATGGGCATGTACGTGTGGATGGGGATATTGGATATCTCATGAATCATGGTTTTGTGATTTATGTATATGATGTATGGATTGTTAGGAATAGTTTAAGTCCCATAATCTTGTTCTATTGTATGTAAGTGAATGTTTGAATGGATAAGGGATAACAAATATCTCATTATGTTTTATCTAAGGATAGAGAATATCCCATGATTCTTATGAATGTATGGCTTGATGCAGGATTTTACATATCCCAGAATTCTTTATGTGATGATGGAATAAATCCATATATTAATGGAATGGTAAGCATTCCATGGTGGTGAAATTGTAAAAATATGAAGCGGTATGTTTATGCCTGTATGGCATAATTTGATATGTGGTGCCTAAATGACATAGATATGACATGCCTATAGTGGCTTAGATATGATGTGAAGTGCCTCAAGGGCACGATTGAGATATTGGTATGGATATGGTATAATAATGAAGCTCTTGCATGGCACTATTATGGTATAAGGCATCAGAATGGCCTAAACTTGTTAGACTACGTTTAGTTTGTAATATGTAAAATGATGCATTGACATGATGAGGATGTGAGACTCATTAGTATGTTCTCAGGATCATATTATGATATATGTATTCATGTTCTAATTATGAACATGCTGCTATTTTAATATTGTTTTCTAATTGGCCTACTTACTAAGTTTGCTCAGACTCACACCTTCTTATTATATTTCTTTCAGTGACAGGTCAACTATCGGGACCAACTACAAGTTGGTGATTGTGAGTCATGCGAAGACACTATTCATATGATAAATCAGGATTGTATTTCCATTATGTAGTTGTATATGATTTTAATTAAAAAGTTTTCAAATGTTGTATAACAAAATATATTGGTATATCACAGGGCTATTCTAATTTTGAGCAGATGTGGGTAAGTTGGGCCAGTTTAATGATTTAAGTTATGGTTTTATAGTTGTTAAATTCTAGCTTTATATATGATTACAAATTGTACAGGTATATAGTCTTATAATTCAGGGTAGACTCTGTGAAATTTTTAGTAGAATATTTCCCTTAGAAATGGAGAAATTAGAGACAAATGGTAAAACACATAGGCCCCAAGGCGAAGGCATGACAACCATCCACTGTCTTGGCAAAGATCTTAGAATCTTTTTCACCAAGATCACTTAACTAATTGGTGATCTTTAAATGTTCTAAACATTTTTGATATTGTTTCATTGTCTTACATGTGGAAGGCTTCGTATTCCTGCACAAGTATGTTAATTTTGGTCTCCTTGACCTGGTTAGTACCTTCATGTGCAACTTTAAACTTATCCCAGATTTCTTTTGTTAAGCTACAAGCAAAAAACTTTTCAAACTTAGAAGGTAACAATGCATAATAAAGGCTATTCTTAGCTTTAGCATCCCTCTCTACTAATACAATATCTTCAGCAGTATATTTATCTTCTGTGTCTGTAATAGTCTTTACATCTTTGATAATTTGCCATAACTTATAATCAATGGCTATCAAAAGTTTAGCATACTCATTTTTTAATACCCATAGTTAGTGCTATCAAAAAATGGGGGTCTGGTGGTTGATTATTCTTCAACTATAGTATTGTGGATAGTGTTGACCATAGGGATTATTGGTCCCATTAGGCAGTTGTACCCAAGAGGGGAGTAACTTGGGTTTAGAAATTATTTACTTAACCCATGAGTAATCAACCTCCTTTTTCATGCTTATGTGCTAATCAAAATGACATAAACAATATAATAATGGAAAGTAGGAAAGTAAGACTATGGCACACATGATGGGCATGAGGGGCTTCAAAAGGCATAGTGCCTCGGCAGGTGGGGTGGTCAATCCCTTAATGACATGTGTGGGTCCCCCCTTATTGCACTTGGTGTCCGACTCAAAGGGAGCTTGCCAATCCCATACTCAACAATCTCCTCCCCAACAACCACCCTGGGAGTCAAACCTGCAACCTCACTCTAATACCAGGTTTTGGATCGAGCCCCTTAATGAGTTCTCCCAAAAGCTCAAGCTGTTAGGGAATGGAGACTTAATTTATATATCCTAATAGCATAGAGCCCAGACATATCTTGTGCTGCCGGTAGGCACATCAGCTTTACAAGGCATAGTGCCTCGGCAAGTGGGGCGGTCAGTCTCCTAACGACACATGTGAGTCCCCTCTTGTTGCACATGGCGTCCAAATCAAATGGAGCTTGCTGGTCCCATACCCAATAGGGATCACTTCAAGCAATCAAAATAACTGGTAATCAAGATTAACTATGTTTCGAGACGCGTATCGGAGAGGCGCTCAAGAAGTCAGATTAGGCATAGTAAATAATGAGGAAGAAATAAAATGCCAACGGAACGTCATGAC
>JAYJMB010085694.1:0-17366 GCA_036873735.1 Pouteria campechiana | reverse complement strand
GCTGGATGTAGCTCTTACCTATGCTTTTGTTGCCCAAGGCCGAAGTAGGCTGCCAATGTCGCCATCTAAGAGAAGGAGACACTTGGTTACATGATAGAAAAACAAGAAAGGTCCTCAATCATTCAAAGGTCATTAATTCACTAATAATTACATGAAAGAATCAATACCCAGTTATCGTGCCCATGGAATGGTTTGGAATTACTGCTCTGCAGACAACTTTGATTGGTTACTATAAAATTATCCATTAGGCTGACATGTGCCTTTTGCTCCATGTGGACCAATAAAGGTGCATGTGCACCCCCTTTTATCTACATTTACTGATTTTCCAATTGTTTTTGGACATTAAGAAATGATGATGGGTCACATAGTTATCAACCTCAGCATGCAATTTCTAGAGCATGATTCATCCAAAACGAAGTGGAGAAACTCTTCATTAGGAATATACATTTAAAGAAAGGAATTTAATGAGTATCTGAATCCTAAAATATGACTTTCAAGCAAAGGCCATGTTCTAAACACTAAATAGTTAACTAATTACCTTGAGATTTCCTGCTCTCCTACCAAACTTATCTGCTAAAACAGCCAACGAGTCAATCATTCCAGCAGGCTCCGGAGCTGGCCGACCAATATTAGCATAGGCCTCCCTAATCCTTGCAGAATCAAACCTTAGAATGTTATGCCCTGCCCATATTCTCCCTGAAAAACATCCCACATGATCCAAGTTCTATCAATTTCACATGTTAGATCGTCAGTCATCACGGTAAGAACAGAACTCGGGGAATATACAACAGAACAGTGGATTGCATTTACCATTTAACATGTCAAATATCTGGTCAGCCACATCGCTGAATGTGGGAGCGTCTGCGACAGTACTGCGTGTGATCCCCTCCAATCTTCCAGACTTGGGTGGGACTGCAGACAAGTCCTCCGGCCTGATGAGGGTGCAATAGCTCTCGAGCTCCACGAGCTTCCGTGGGCACACAAGTATCGCCCCAAATTCCAAAATCCAACGCCGGCCATTTTGGAGGGGCATTGTTGTTTCTACATCAAAGAAAACAATCTCATTGCCACCATAGCCACAAATAGGATTAACCATTTTGGCATCCAAATTTCTAGCCAAAATCAAAATAGTATCCACCCGTCTCCATTTGTTAGCAGTTATAGATGATGGTGGAAGAATCCATGCATGAGTTGGATTGTCTTGTAAATCAAGTCAAGGTGGTAGGCAGAAAGGGAGCCTTTGGCTTGTGGCCGTGGTTTGTATGCGAGTGTGGACTAGCTAAATGTCCAATCGACAAGTAAACAATCACAGTAAGACAGGAATAATCACAAGAACCAAGATGAGATGCAACCATATGCAAGGCTTTTGGGGTTACTTTTGAAGTGTGTTTCCTTTCTGTCCGCTTTTTCAAGTAAGAAACGTCTGTCCATGTCTTTTTGTAGCATCTGCAGATGTTGAGGCTTAGAAGATTCTTTTGCATGGTCGCATCCCATCCTTAGAAGAGGCGTGCTCCACCACATATCATTTTAACTGAAACTTATGTATGGGACTAGAACATGTCGTCCAATCTGATCACCACGCATTCAGCAATCAGATTAATTCAAAACCCTTGCGTTCAAGCTAGAGGTAGACGCAAGCCAAAATTAGGAATTGTTTGATTTAAATGCAGAACACTAATCTTCTTGGTCGAGGAGGTTTCTGAGGCATGCCATTCATTCTAGGATGGGTCGCCCATTTTCTCTAATAATGCCCCCCAAGATTCTAAACAGGTACACTTGCCAAGATTCCGCATACACATTGGATAAATCTTACAGGAAAAAGAAATATTGGACCTTCTTGCGGATGGCACATGGTTTGAGCTGAAACAGCTCAGGTCAAAGAGGGAATCAGAGCTAATACATGCACACCTCAAGTCAACCCCAGTTACATACAGGTTTAGATCTAGGCAAGTCGAAGTACAAAAAAAGCTTATTCAGCTGTTGGATGACGCTAGTTTGGCCCAAGACAATGTGGACTTCAAATTTCTTTGATGGTGTGTTTTTGGGCGAATTTTCGGCTTATATGGTTTGACTTATTTGCCTAGAATTAGTAGTCTTAAAAAAATGTCATTTTTTGGAGAGATTTGTATTATAAGCCCATTTTGACAGATCAACTGTAACTACGGCTGAGGCACTTTTCTGATCATTAAACATTAATATTCTTAAACTATATTTACAAATATTGCATAATTCTTAACATATCTAAACTTCTATATATAAGTCTTTGCATCCAAGTTATTTTCAAGGGTCCTTAATAGTGTTGTGGAAGTTCCTGTACCAATTCTAGGATTATAGTTATAAACACAACATCATACATATATGATCAAAGACATAATCAAATATAAATCAAAGATATAAGATTTACGTAAAAACCCTTCAACCTAGAAGGGTAAAATAATGAGAGAGAGATTATCAATCTACTATGACGACAAGTTATAGAAATACACCTAAGATATCTCACACATATCTCATAAAATGCCTCACACACATTCCCAAATCAACACTCTAATAAACCTTTCCCTTTCACCTTTTCAGAAAAATCCTTGGATCTACATCATTACTCCCTCGTCTCAACTAGAATTCCTCCACTAAATCCTTAACTGATTATATAACTATCTTAGTCGACTTTCCTCCCCTAGGTTCATCTCACATACACAGACCCACTCAAATTTGCAGAACACAAGACACAAAAATCTAACAAATAGTGTAAACCTATGTATCTAAATACTATTAGGCCTCCAATTTTTATTGGTTTGGCTAAATAGTATTTCAGACTATTGATTCAGATATTTTAAAAAATTATTAACCAACCAAATTAGGAGGACACAATGATCATTGTTTAAGGTCCCTAATTAAGTAGATCTACATAACTAAAGAAAATTATTCTACCGATTTTGCTTAATTTGGCCACTTTAAATATTAATTTGAAAATTTTTAAAATCTCAATTGATTTAAATGAAATTTGAAGCATCCAATGACTCAAAATTTTGAATGGGTTAATTATTTAACTCAAATAAATTTGCAAATGTCAAATTAATTTTGCTAAGTTTAAAATTTATTCTCTTATAACATTTTATTTATTTGTCAAATTGACTTTTTATCAAAATGTTTCAGCTATATTATCTTAAACAATATAGTTATATTATCTTAATTAATACTAAACAAGTTATTGCTAAGAATTTATTAGGGTAATTAAGGATTTGTTAATTGTTTAAACATTTCTCCTTTGACTATATCAAATACAATATAGTTTTAACTTTAACCCATTTACTTAAACTATATCAAATAATCTCTTGGCATTTGGTTATAGCACTAAGGTTGAGTCAGATAGGGTTGTAATCAACCCCAACCTTAATTTTATTTCTAAAATTTCAACCTTAACTCTATTCTAAGCTTATTTTTAAAACTCAACTCTATTGGTTAAGTCTAGGTTAGATTTGGATTGAAAATAATGTTAAAGTTTGCGTTGAAATTTAGTTATGTGCAATTTTATTTTTAATTTTTATAAATTAATAAATTATTTTAAATAAATCCTAAAAATATTAAAACATAATAAGTTAAATAAGATAAGAACCGAAAACAAGTGATACATAATTGTTAGGGTACTGTAATAGACAAATTTCAATGAAAGGCATAGTTTAATTTTACCACAACTCTATATGGTTTCACACAACTCTACTTAGAGCCCGTACCTTTCTAGGATTCCTTATAGGAGTAAAGTATGTTTGAAGCCAGTAAACCCCATATAATCACAATTGTCTTAACATATGAAATCGACCTTTTTATGCATCCACTCTTAGTTATAAATATAGCAGGTATGCAAGCCTTCACATAAGTTCTCTCTCCCTCTCTTATCTACATTCCTACGAAGGTTCCTTCTTGACTTGCGTGTTGGAGTATCCGTGCGAGGACTATCCTGATGCCTTTTGACATTTTCTTTGTCTTGCATGATCTTCACACAGGATTCTCAGAGACTAATTTGGGCATGACCCAAACAATAAAGCTGTTTGTAGGAATATTCATTAAAGTAAAGCTATGTTAGACGAATAATCAACCAACATGAATGTTCCTCTAAACCCTTCAACAAGGGACTATCTTTCTCCTATTGTTAATAAACACTCTTCAAGATGCATGACATCCACTTCTAGAGTAGATTTGCTTCCTGAACAATTGCTGCAAGCCAACCATGTCATGATGCAATAGATGATGTAATAACAGAGGGTGCAAAACCAGTTCTATGAGAGGATGTTTTCAAATGGTCACCAAAAAAATTTTCAACTACAACCATTAGCTCTCATCTCCTTAGTAATCCACTCATTGCTCCTCGAATTGAGGTCAGGAATCTTATGAACTCGTAAGCCAACTTCGAGATTGGGAATGAGATTCATAGGCTGTGACACCTGGGATTCTGAAGTAAAAGCCTTCCCATGTATGATGAACTCGCTTATGTTTAGGATCCTTAATTTACATAATTTTATTAGTTTATAATCACATTTGATTATACATTGCACTTAATAAAGTTAATTTATATTTTGAGCACAAGAACATATTAAAAAGAAGCTAAATATGATATAAACGTCATTTGTATTTAATTTTTGGCATAGATGATGGATAATTTAGAAAAAATATTCAACATAAAAGTTGTATCCCTTTAAATTATCTTTATAATTCATTAAGAATAAGAAAAATTTGATATTATATGAGAAATTTATAGCTAAAATATTATAATTGTCTCTAGAGCTTCACATTGCATTTGAAACAAAATGTGTCACATTGAGGACAAATGACTCATAGATTGAGGCTAAATCAGAAAGAGTGATTAACATAAAAGTTTTAGCCTTTAAAATTATATTTCTAATGCATTAAGAATCACATAATTTGGATATTGTATGAGGAAATTATAGCCAAATTATTGAAACTATTCTTGGTTTATAATTAAGGACGAAAATGACAAGATCAAACTGCATAGTTTGAAATTTTGTGCATTAGTTATACAAAATAATTTTAAAAATTTGCATATAAGACCTATAGAGATAAATAAATAAATAAATAAATAAATAAATATATATATATATAAAGTAAAATTTGTAAATTATTTATTGATTTCTATGTGATATTTGAGGTTTAATTATTAAGTGGGCCAGAATTATAAGTAAATAAAATTTTCATGTAGTTAATTAATTGGAGCAATTTTACTTAAGATAAAATTCAAATTGGGGCAACAATAAATAATATATATTTGTTCAATTATGAGTTATGGCTTAGATGATGTTAAATATGCATGATTAGAGTGCAAAATGCATGAGTTTCATGGTGCACGTACATGGTAGTGGAAAACACCATCGGAGCACCAATTGCTACTAACCCTAAAGTGTTGCACCATCACCCACATTTTCCCCCCTTTTTCTCCCATTCACGATAAA
This sequence comes from Pouteria campechiana, assembly GCA_036873735.1. Taxonomy (NCBI): domain Eukaryota; kingdom Viridiplantae; phylum Streptophyta; class Magnoliopsida; order Ericales; family Sapotaceae; genus Pouteria; species Pouteria campechiana. The sequence continues at coordinate 11,904 of JAYJMB010085694.1, read as the reverse complement.
GCAAAGTGTAATAACTGATGTAAAATTAAAAAAATAATAATAAAATAATATAATTGCAAGTATCTGCAGTATAATTGAGATAAGCTTTAGGTGGGGTGGCTTGTATGCTTGTGTCATTTTTCAAAGCTAATAATATGCTTATGTTAGGTGAATGGCATGCATACATTAATGCATAATTATTGCACCCCATTATAAGCAAGAGATGAGGGAGGAGAGTGTGATTCCAGTGAGAGATCATCGCTACTCGAGAAGAGAGGAAGAAAGAAAGAGAATGAGACAAAGAAAAGGGGAGGCTCTATTTCTAATTTTTCATCATGCATTTCCAACCAAGTAAGTAATTTAGATATATCTATATTATCTATATGATAATTATACTAATTTAGATCATTAATTAAATGATTATAAACTATGTTTTCAGTTGAGATGAATGTTAATATGTATGTTACAAGAGTGTACTGGAATTAAAGAATATAATATTCATTTTCATTGATTTTAAAAATGAAATTATTCTAGTTAATATGCATATTATTTTGATGATCGAATTTATTGATTGTGTTTAGTTTTTATGAATTCACATGCCATATAAATTTTGTGAAAATTAGATGTGAAATATGTTGACATGAATGCTTGATTTCGATAACAAAAAAACTTGATTAAAGATTATGTACAAATGATTGTTATCAAGTTTTTAGCATGCAGAATTAGGTTACAGGTCTTAAAGAAAAATGAGCATAGAAAACATATTCCATGATGACAAGGCTTGAGCAAGTAAAGAAGCAAAAGATGAAGTGTTGTAATAGACAAAGTATGAATGAAAAGAATTCGACTGTTTCCATTCGTCTATCAAAATGAAAAACTACATCTGACAGATTCAAGACAATTTGTATAAATAGATTTTGTCTATCATAAGCAAGCCATAATTCTGCCAAAGGTCATCTGATGAGAACAGAAAAAGGTAGAAGAAGTGAAGACCTTTTCAGCTAAACGGAAGACTTCATTTGCCATCAACAGACAAAGTAGAGAAGCAAGAATCGTATGAGAGAGCAGAAACTTTATCTATCTCAAGTGAGCTAATGATCATCTGCTGTCGAAAGCCAAAGCAAAAGAAGCAAGGAGCAAAGTAAAAGATTCATTAGTGGTCGTCTGTTGTCAACAAACAAAGCAAAGAAATATTCTATTAGACGAAGACTTGAAGAAAACCAGTCTGCAAATCAACATTTCATCTGTTACTTACAATAGAAAAACCCAACAGATAAAGCTTTGAAGCAACATAACATTTATGCTTTTACGATGCAACAGACAAAGAACTTGAATGATAAAATTTATTTGGTAGCAATAGAAAGAATAATTCGTCTGTCACTCATGAAAAACAAAGACGAAAGAACTTTGTCTTATGGACAACTGGAGAGATACTTCGTCTATCATAAGTAAAAGATGAGCAATGGTCAAAATGAATCATTAGTCTTTGCTCATCATTAATAACGATCTTTCTATATTGATGAAAGTAGTAGCCATAGCAGTAATATCTCGACCAGAGCTTATTGAAAAAATAGAAAATAAAGTCTCCAAGGTCAGCGCTATAGACATTTTAACATATGGGGAATAAGCAGAAGTCAGAGAATTCAAACTGTACTAATTAGATTGACTTCAGTCATTAATAGAGTTCACATACCACCAACGATTAGAATTCAAAGCAGCTATAAATGGAGCATCGTTAGAGCAGAAGGAACTAACGAAGCAATTGAGAAAATCATTTAAACCTTCTTGAGAGTATTTACTGATCTGAGCTAAACCTTCTGCAATTCTTTAAGAGTTAAGAGCCTTGCATCCAAACCTTCCTCAACTTTCTTTGAAGGCTATCAACTACCTTTGGGAAGATCATTTACTTTTGCATTCAACTTTTAGAAATATTCCCCTGTGCTTATTGAGAAATTCTTGTGCTTAAACTTCTGATATTCATTTCTTGTTCCTTGAGCTAGTGGTTGTGACTAGACTTAAGAAGAGTTGTGACTGTTTGAGTGCAAACAAAATCTGTTTGTGATTATGCCCCATAGAGCTGAAATCTAAAAGAATGCTGGGAGCACTGTGATTATGCCTCCTGAAGTTGGAATCCAGAAGAGTATTGGGGACACTTGTTTACGCCCTCTAGAGCTGGAATCTAGAAGAGTATTGAAGACACTATTATATTTTTGCTATTAGGAATAGTGGAACCTAAGACATTAAGAGAAAAATGCTCTTGGAAGAGTGGATTAAAGTGTTTACTCGAATCACTATAAAAATCATCATGTCTAATCTATTTTGTGCATTTAGTGTTAGAGTGATTGATTGCTAGAGGAAAGAGTAATCCTAAAGGGGTTGAGAAATAATTTTTACATACCCAATTCACTCCTCACCTCTTGGGTTTTTGCCTAACCTTCCAGACCAATAAAATGATTGTTAAATTGTTGACAAAATTTCTTGTATGTTGAAATTAGAAATTTGTTAAATTTTATATTTGATAGAATTAAATATTGAATATTGGGCTTGAAGCTCTTGTTGTGTGGAATACATCCTAAGGGTCGAATTAAGGAAATATTGAGTATATTGGGAAATATACACAAAATAATAAAAATCAAATAATAGAGTGAGAGAGGGAGAGAATAAGGACGCTGTCAAATTGAATTCATTTTTTTTTTGAAATGGGGTGACCAAAAAATATTAAATGTGGGATTTTGTGTATGTTATTTTCAAGATCCGATCCGGTAGATGAATTCCAAATAATGGTATTACCCTAGAAAAGAGATTTCAGGTTGAAGTAAATTTATTTGCTTAGTTAAATTACAACATGTTTAAAATTAATATATTGACTAAAACATGTTTTTTGTATTGATTTATGCATGCTATTTAGAAGATCTTAATCATTGGATGTATTTATTATATTAGTATTTGCCTAGGGTAGTGATCTTTGGGTCAAATAATGTTGTTTGATTAATAAAATTTGATGATTTTTAAACATAACAACTTCATCAAATTTAGTAATTTTGGACCTTAGATCACCTGTGGACAATGATGGATGATTAGAATGGGTTATAAACATTTTATAAATAAGTTTTAATGGTTTAGAAGCCTTAAAATATATATAAATATATGTATAATATTATTTTAAAAGTAATATATATAGGGACACAAGTCCCTGTTTGGTTTTGTGGGCTAGACGAGGGCCAAAGCCCACTAAGCTAGCCAGGATCTAGTCCAGCTAGCCAGAGCCCAATAGTTGTAGCATCGGCACACGGTTGCAGGTCCGACGACCATACGGACGACCAGGAATGTTTTGGTGATTTTTGAATCATCTGACCTCCATTTTGGATGGTTAAGTAGTCAATTTGGAGTTTTTGGATATTTTGATCTAATGGAAGGATTAGATTTTTCAAAAGGTGACTAGATAATATGAAATTGAATGGTCATTATTGATTTATGGACCTCACGATCTCTGATCTGGATAATCAAGTAGTCAATCTTGAGGTTTTTGAACATTTTGGACATAATAGAAAGGTCAGATTATTCAAAAGATGGTCAGATTATATGAAGATGAATGGTCAAAATTATTTTGTTAATATTTAGACCCCACGATCTCTAGTATTAATGATCCGATAGTTGATCTTAAAGTTTTTGGACATTTTGGATCTAATGGAAGGGTCAGATTATCCAAATAGTGGTTAGATCATGAGGTTGAGTAGACAGATGTGACACGGTGGTCTATTAAACCAGTCAAGATATGATATAATTTGAGATGTTGATGTGTTTGATGATGATTAAATCATGAGGATTGAGTGGATAGATATGATAATAAGATCCACTAAACTAGCTAAGACATGATCTAAGGTATTAATCTGATGAGATGATGGTTAAATAAAGAAGTTTGAATGAACAATATTGAGGGATGAGATGTACTTCTCTAGATTGATGCTGTTGTCGGTCAAACCAAACATTTATGATGTGTATTGTGGTGTGATAAGTATTTTTATCATATGTGCTAGTTACATTTATTTTACTTATTTGATTGCTGTAACTCATCCCAATATTATTTTATAGAGAATGCTACTCGTGGAGGACATTAATCGTGGTGTGAGGATAGATGTGCAAAATTTTGCAATAAAAGTGATGTCAAAAATAAATATTGTATTTTCTATTTTATGTTAAAGAATTATATTATGTGGATTGTACTATAATAATTGCTTTAATAATGAACTCTCATGGTTACTTTCATGGTTATGCTTCATCTCTCGTGCAATAGATCTTGGGAGATTCACCAATGGATTTAGAAATGATAGTTAATTATGTTATTCTTGGGGCGGCGCGTGACAGTTGGTATCAGAGAAAATTGCACTTGAATTAAAGATAAACATAATGCATGAAAGAACCTAAAACTCAAATAAAATAGATTGAGGCAGCTATGACTGCCTTAGATAGATGAGTGCATTAAGGATTCTCTATGATAAAAATAGAGATTTTGATTGCAAAAAGATTAGATATATGTTGAAATATTTATTATATTTTCTTGTAGTATGAAATCTGTGGAGAATGCGCAAGAAGGAGGTTCCATGTTGAACCAACCGGTACAGGATGGAGCAGGAACTAGTTGAGGTCTTCCTGCTAACGGGTGCTGAAGTTGTGGTCGTCTGAGGGTCAATAGAGAAGCAGAAAGGAGGCCTACCTTGGCAGCCTTGACGGAAAGGGTGAATACCTAGTAAGAAGAATTGGTGATTGGTGATGATCAGGTAAGAAATAATGGCCTAGTTCTAGCAACTTAATATGAGACTAGGTGCAGATCAGCCTTAGACTGTCATAATTATGTCCCTAGCTCCACCAACTCAGGAGACTAGGCAGATGCATTGCACCCAATCTGAGGGATAGAGAGAGGGAGCAACACAGGGTGATTGTTAGATAGATCAAGTGTAGAGGGTCGAACCGTTAAAACAGAGAAATGAGGTTGTCAGAGAAGGAACTGGTGCAGAGTATCATGAAGAGCAGTCAGAGTAAGCTCTAGCAGGTAGATAAGAAAGGACTGTAGAGAGGCAATCAGACCAAATCTTGGAGTCTTGGAAGGATTTGCCTTTTTATCACTTGAACCCTCCAACCTTTGCTGGGAAAAATAGCATTATAGCTGAAAATTGGCTTGACTCTATGAGCAATGTATTTGATTTTCTCAGTTGCGCAGAGGCACAAAGAGTCTGCCTTGTAGGCTTTCAACTAACAAATGATGCTTATTGATGGTGGGAGCAACAGAGGCCAGTACTGGAGAGTCGGAATACTGAAATTACTTAGGATATGTTCAAGAAAAAAATTTATGAGAAATATTTTCCTTCAAATCTTCAGGCCAAAATGCCTAAGAATTTGCTGAGCTGAGACAGGGGTCAATGTCAATGGCCTAATATGAGATGCAGTTTTCTGCATTATTTCAATTTGCTCCTAAAATTGCTACAAATGAGAAAATTAAGCGGCAAATGTTTGAGGATGGCTTGACAGCAGGCATCAAGGCCAAAGTTAAACTTTTCAAATGTTAGATGTATGGATAGATAGTGGACTATGCTATGCTTGCTGAGAAGGAGTGGAAAGAGACAATAGGCATTTTTGGAAAATGCAAAGATTCCCCATATAGAGGGTAACCATCGGCTAAGAAGCAGAAAGTGCAGTATTCTAGACAAGAATCTAAATCTAAAGGATCCAAGTTTAGGAAAGATAGGAAACCTTGCAAGAAGTGTGATAAATGCAAAAGGTTTCACTTTGAATAGTGCACTTTCGATGGGATGCTTCTTTCAAATGTGGTCAGACGGGTCATTAAGCCAAGGATTGTATAGTTGGTGTTATTTGTTACCATTGTGGAGGGATTGGTCATTACTTTAGGGAATGTCAATCCCCTTCGACCAATGGACAACAACAACAGCAGCCATGATAATATCAATAGACCAGAGCGGCAGGCAGAGTAGCAACACCACAACAGCGAGGTAGTCAGCAGACCACTCAGGTTTTTGCTTTTACACTAGAACAGTTTTAGGCTCCAACAGGCACAGTGACAGGTATCATCCGACTTTATAGATATTATTATCGAGCTTTATTTGATACTGAAGCAGATAGATCTTTTGTGGCATCTGAGCTTGTTCGAGATCATGCCTTGCATTTCGAAAGATGGTTGATGATTTATTGGTTGTATCATCTATGGGTGATAGTTTGGTTACAAATCATGTCTATTTATCTTATCTTATTGAGATAGGAGAGATAGTGATACCAACTAATCTAATAGTTATACCTATGAAAGATTTAGATGTTATCTTAGGCATTGACTGGATGAGCATATGGGTAGTCAGTATAGACTGCCAAGAGATGAAAATTAAGATCCGTTCAGTGGATCACATTGAGTTTGTCTTCGAAGGCAATTGAAGAAAGGTGTCTTACTTAATGTTAGCTCTTCACATAGTAAAAATGTTGAGACAAGGACAACAAAATTTTCTGGTGGCAGCTGTATAAGTTGATAGGAAGGAACTGAGAGTTGAAGATTTTTCAATGATGCGGGAATTTTTAGATGTTTTCACAGATGAGTTGCCTAGATTACCTCCTAATAAGGAGGTTTAATTTACTATTGATTTAGTCTTTTGAACAAATTCAATCTCCAAAGTACCATATCGCATGGTTTTAGCAGAGTTGAGGGAATTGAAAGAACATTTATAGGAATTGCTTGACCTAAGGTTTATCTGCCCTAATGTGTCAGCTAGGGGAGCATTAGTTCTTTTTGTCAAAAAGATGGTAGTCTTAGACTATACATAGACTACAGGGAATTGAACAAGGTGTCTATCAAGAATAAATACCCTCTACCGTGTATCGATGATTTATTCAACTAATTGCAATGATCGACTATCTTTTCAAAAATTGATCTTCGATCCGGCTATCATTAGTTGAATGTTAGGGGAGAAGATATACCGAAAACTGCTTTTCGCACTCGGTGTGGTCATTATGAATTCCTAGTGATGTCTTTCAGATTGACAAATGCTCCAATGCATTTCATGGATTTAATGAACCGGGTCTTCCATTAGTTCTTAGATAATGCATAGTCATATTCATTGATAATATCTTGATGTATTCCAAAAGTAGAGAGGACCATGTAGAGCAATTGAGAGATGTGCTTCGTGTTTTGAGAAAGAAAAAGTTATATGCTAAGTTAAAAAAGTGTAAGTTTTAGCTAGATAGTATCTCTTTCCTTGAACATATAATCAGTGCTAAAGGGGTTTCTGTAGACCCATAAAAGATTGAGGTAGTAGTGAATTGGGAGAGGCCTACTATTGTAACTGAGCTACGTAGTTTTTTAGGAATGGCAGGTTATTATAAATGGTTCGTGGAAAACTTCCCCTCTATCGCAGTGCCCATGAAACGATTAACACATAAAAATACAAAGTTTGTGTGGACAAATGAATGTGAGAGGAGTTTTCAAGAGTTAAAGAATCGATTAATCATAGCTCTGGTGTTGGCTTTACTAGGTAGCAAAGGTAACTTTGTGGTTTATAGTGATGCCTCTAGGATGGGACTTGGGTGTGTTCTCATGCAACATGGTAGGGTAATAGCATATGCTTTATGTGAGAGCAAAATTATTCTACACAAAACTTGGAGCTCGTAGCAGTCGTGTTTGCCTTGAAGATTTTGCAACATTACTTGTATGGTGAGAAGACAAAAATTTTCACAGATCACAAAAGTCTAAAGTATATTTTCTCCTAGAAAGAGTTGAATCTCAGGTAGAGAAGATGATTGGAGCTATTAAAGGATTACAATGATTATTGTCCTGGTAAAGCTAATGTGGTAGCAGATGCTTTGAGTCGTAAATCCTGTGCAGGAGTAGCAACTCTAGTTATAAATTAGATGTGATTGATCCGCTAGATGGAAGAACTGGAACTTGAAGTGCTGCCTCCAAAAGAAGTGAGAAGGCTAAGTGCTTTGCAAATTAAGTCGACTCTTATTAATTGAATTAAGGTAGCTCAGTAGCAGGATCTGTTTGTTTAAGAGATTCGCGACAAATTAGACCAAGGAAAGAAGATTGAGTTTCACTATAGACCTAATGGTATTCTATTGTTCCACAGTAGATTGGTGGTGCCTATTGTGGAAAGTCTCCAAAGAGAGATCCTAGAAGAGGTATATCAATCAAGGTTTTCCATACATCCAAGTGGTACCAAGATATATAGAGACTTTAGAGGAAGCTTTTGGAGGAACAATATGAAGAGGAAAATTGCTCAGTTCATGGCTTAGTTTCTAGTGTGTCAACAAGTTAAAGTTGATCATCAGAGGCTAGCAAGGTTATTACAACCACTTGAGATTGCAAAATGAAAGTGGTATTGTATCACAAAAGATTTTGTGATTGCCTCACCTTGAACTCAAGCATGTTGTGATACAATCTAGGTTATTGTGGATCGACTTACCAAGATAACTCATTTCTTGTCATACCTAGTGACCTTCAATGTAGATTAGATGGCCGAATTATATATTCGAAATATTGTTAGATTTCATGGTAAACCTATTTCAATTATATTGGACAAAGATTGTTGGTTCATCTCAGAGTTTTGGCAAAGTGTGCAGAAAGCAATGGAGACAGAATTGCACCTGAGCTCCACATATCATCCTTAGGCAGATGGTCAATTCGAAAAGATGATCCAAGTATTGGAGGACATGTTATGAGCCTGTGTTTTAGACATGAAAAGTTTATGGGATCGTTATTTGGCATTAGTAGAGTTTGCCTGTAACAATAGTTATCAAGCAAGTATTGACATGACTTTATTTGAGGCATATATGGCAAGAAGTGTAGCATGTCACTATATTGGGAGGAGGTCGGCGAGAGAAAGCTGCTAGCATCTGAAATGATACGGCAGGTGATAAAGAAAGTTAGGTTGATAAAGAAGCATTATGAATCTGCCTAGGATAGACAGAAGAAACATGTCGATGGGAGGCGTTGAGATCTTTAATTTACAGTTGGAGAGCATATTTCTAAAAGTCTTACCTACCCGTGGAGTTATGAGGTTTGGAGTGAAGGAAAAACTAAGTCATCATTTTATTGGGCCGTTCAAGATTCTAGAATCCATTGTTGGAGTTGCATACTGATTGACTTTATTGCCTTTATTATCTGGAGTCCACAATGTATTCCATATCTCACAATTGAGGAAATATATAGCAGATCCTTCTTATGTGCTACATGCAAAGAAGTTTCAGTTTAAGGAGGACTTGACATATCGAGAGCGACCAGATACTTGATATCCGTAAAAGATAATTAAGAGGGAGGATAATAAGACATATCTTGGTTCAGTGGAGCAACCACAGTGAAAAAGAAACCACACGGGAACTTGAGGAAGACATACGGTAGCTTTACCCTGAGTTATCTTTTCCTTAATGTATTGTAAGTTTCGAGGATGAAACTTTTGTAAGGTAGACAAAATGTAATAACCTATGTAAATTTTAAAATAATAATAATAATAAAAATATAATTGCAAGTGTAGGTAGCATGATTGAGATAAGCATTAGGTGGGGTGGCTTGTATGCTTGTATCATTTTTCAAAGCTAATAATATACTTATGTTGGGTGAATGACATGCATACATTAATGTATGATTATTGCACCCCATTATAAGCAAGAGATGAGGGAGGAGAGCATGATTCCAGTGAGAGATCATCGCTGCCAGAGAAGAGAGGGAGAAAGAAAGAGAAAGAGAGAAAGAGAAGAGGAGGCTCTATTTCTAATTTTTTGTCGTGCATATCCAACCAAGTAATTTAGATGTATCTACATTATCTATGTGATAATTATACTGACTTAGATTATTAATTAGATGATCATAAACTATGTTTTCAGCTAAGATTAATGTTAAATGCATGTTATGCGGGTGCACCAGAATGAAAAATATAATATTCATTTTCATTGATTTTGATAATGACATTATTCTGGTTAATATGCATATTATTTTGATGATTGGATCTGCTGATTATGTTTAGTTTTTTTGAATTCACATGCCATATAAATTTTGTAAAAATTAGATATGAAATGGCTGTTAAATTGTTGATAAAATTTGTTGTACGTTGAAATTAGAATTTTGTTAAATTTTATATTTGATAGAATTAAATATTGAATATTGGGCTTGAATTGAAACTCTTTTTGTGTGGAACACATCCCAAGGGTTGAATTAAAGAAATATTATATATATTAGAAAATATACACAAAATAATAAAAATCAAATAATAGAGTGAGAGAGGGAGAGAATAAGGATGCTGTCTCAAATAGTGTCCGTTTGAATTCATGTTTTTTGGTTACGGGGTGACCAAAAAATATTAAATGCAGGATTTTGTGCATTTTATTTTAGATCCGATCCGGTAGATGAATTCCAAATAATGATATTACCCTAGAAAAGATATTTTAGGTTGAAATTAATTTGTTTAATTAGTTAAATTACAACATACTATGTTTAAAATTAATATATTGAATAAAACATGATTTTTGTGTTGATATATGCATGTTATTTAGAAGATCTTAATCATTGGATGTGTTTATTATATTAGTATTTTTCTAGTATAGTGATCTTTGGGTCAAATAATGTTGTTTGATTAGTAAAATTTGATGATTTTTAAATGTTACAACTTCATCAAATTTAATAATTTGGGACCTTAGATCACCTGTGGACAATGATGGATGATTATGATAGGTTATAAACATTTTATAAATAAGTTTTAATGGTTTAGATGCCTTAATATATATATATATATGTATTTATAATGTTATTTTAAAAGTAAAATGTATATAATAAAATAAAAAAAGGGACGAAGGTCTTTGTTTGGTTTTATGGGCCAGATGCAAGCCAAAGCCCACTAAGGTAGCTAGGCTCTAGCCCAGCCAGCCAGAGCCTAGCAGCTGCAGCACCAGCACACGGTTGCCGATCTGGCGACCGTACAAATGGCCAAGAATATTTGGTGATTTCTGAACTTTCTAACCTCTATTTTGGATGGTCAAGTAGTCATTTTTGGGGTTTTTGGATATTATGGATCTAATGGAAGGGTCAGATTTTCTAAAAGGTGACCAGATCATATGAAATTGAATGGTCATACTTGATTTATTGATTTATGGACCCCATGACATCTGATCTGGACGATCAAGTAGTCAATCTTGAGGTTTTTGAACATTCTAGACCTAATGAAAAGGTCAAATTATTCAAAAGATGACCAGATCATATGAAGATGAATGGTTAAAATTATTTTGTTAATATCTGGACCCATAATCTTTGATCTTAATGACCAGATAGTTGATCTTAAGGTTCTTGGATGTATTGAATCCAAAAGAAGGGTCAGAGTATCCAAATAGTAGTTAGATCTTGAGGTTGAGTGGACAGATGTGACATTATGGTCCACTAAACCAGTTAGGATATGATTTGAGATGTTGATGTGTTTGATAATAATTAGATCATGAGATTTGAGTAGATAGATGTCATAATAAGATTCACTAAACTAGTCAGGACATGATCTAAGGTATTAATCTGACGAGATGATTGTTAAATAAAGAGGTTTGAATAAGCAACATTAGGTGATGAGATGTACTTCTCTAGATTGATGCTGTGGTCAATCAAACCAGATAGTTTATGATGTGTATTGTGGTGTAATCATTATTTTTATCACATTCCGAGTTGCAGTAACTCACCTCAATATTATTTTATTGAGAATGCTTCTCGTGATAACATTAATCATGGTGTGGGGATAGATGTGGCAAATGCTGCTATAAAAGTAATGTTAAAAATAGATATTGTATTTTTTGTTTTATATTGAAGAATTGTATTATGTGAATTTGTAGCACCCCGCCGGCCCACACCACCCCTGGCCGATGGTTGCTACATATTGATCCATAAATGTGCTGGCCGAT